>CM065463.1:45727388-46034783 GCA_032872475.1 Leptopilina myrica (nomen nudum) | reverse complement strand
ATTAATTTAAGTAAAATTAGCGATTGGATTCAAAGGCAACTTGAAAAATAAGATATACCTCTTTTTTTGTTTTTAATTTTCAAATATTTAACAATAATTGTTTAAACAAATTAGTAAAAATTTAGCAATTTTTAAAAACTATTAATTCCAGTCGATTCTTATCATACAAAATTGTATAATAAATTATTATTAAAATTTGTTTTAATTTTTATTACTTTGTTTAAACAATTATTTTTAAACAATTGGAAATTAGAAACAAAAAAACAGATTGGATTTTTTTCAATTTGCCTATGAATCCAATTGTTAATTTTACTTAAAATCAATTTGTTTATGCTTGGGGTGAAACAGCCTTTATCCAGCACAATTTGTTTATAACAATTTTATAAGCAAAAAAAATAACATGGAGAAAAATATGACCCATACAAAACTTTCTTAATTTTTCACATAAAATTGATTAGCTTTAACAATTTTTAAAAATTAAAAATTTTGTTATTAATTTGTTTAAACCTTTTTGTAGTAAACAATTGAAAATAAAAAATAAAAATAAGATACATGTTTTTTTTCCATTTGCTTATGAATCAATTTGTTACTTTTTTAAGGGAATTAAAATTTGCTGAATTCCCTGATTTTCCTGACCTGTCGCAACCTTGTTTGTTGAGAGGATTTATTATATTTGATATTTAGAATATTTTTCGCAAAAGAAAAAGAAGTTTATTAAAAGAGTTCTATAGGCGATAATCTTATGGTTTCTAATGCAATGCCTCGTACACATGTTATCTAATTGCGTTACGTTGTGGGAAAGTGTGCAAAACTTTGGTGTTCCTAATTACCTGTCACTCCCATTTAACCACTCTTCTCCTCCAGCAGGATTATACTTTTTTCGTATATATGCAATCTTTAGCCCCAGTACTAAACGGAGTCTATTGCTAATTTCCATCTATAGGTAACAGTTATCTTTATTTTCCAAAGCGACGTGCAATATAAACGTTAGCCATTAACTAAGTGTATTATGTTTGATTGGTGCGGCCATAGTGTTGGAAACAAAAGAAGCACAAGTGTTAGTTTCAGTAATTGAACTATTTAACTATAAAAATGCAGTAAAAATCGCGATGCATTAACGCTTTTCGAGCGTTATTTTTATTTTAAAGATTCTGGTATTTTACGGAGAACCTCGCTCGGAGAATTATTACAATGCGACTATTACATAGTTGAGTAAAACGTTTCTGTGCCGTACGTGCGTTTGTGTAACGCATTAATTGAAGCTTGTAGGCTTTGAAAACCATTTGCAAGATGAATGTTTTAGTTATATTTATGTAGCAACGGCTTCCGATCGAGAGGAGATGACGAGAGAGAGAGAGAGAAAAACTCTGGTAGAAAAACATCCTTTAAGGTTTTTCATTTCTCACTCCGTTGACTGATCTCCTTTTGCCTATAGCGTCGTATAATTTATAGCTCTATACTCTCAACAGTAGTTGGAAAACCAAAGCGTAGTTCTTTTGCTTGATTGCACTCCGGAGTGCTGGTCGGCGTGCGCGACCAGAGGCATATAATTTTCTCGGTGTTTTTGTTGCAGGGTAACTTGTCTTCAGGTGAGCCTTGGTCGAGGTGGAGGTGGCGTAGAGTACTACGCAGTAGCCAAGTATCCTTACTCTCTCGTTCTCTCTCTCTCTCTCCCCTTGCCCCCTTTCAACTACCCGTTAAAAACCCCCCTCCTCTCCCCACACCCCACCCATCTTGTTCTATCCCGGTTACTCCTGCTTGTAACGTTCACTTTTTACTCGTGGTTTCTTTCTTGCCTCTTTATGCGCCGTCCGTACACGTCCTTTCTCTCTTTTCTTGCTGTCTTTCCCTCTTTTTCTTCTCCTTCAAGATACTTCACAGCTAGCGTCGACTCCTCTACATCTCTTCCATAACCTCTTCGACGTCCCTCCCAAACCCCGATCGTCCCTCTGATGCCCCAATCCTTCGAACGCAAGGATTTTGACCCTCGTTTCGTGTTGCTTGCATTTCAACGTAACTTTACTGACTTTGTTTTTCGCCTCAGGTCACAAGAAAAAAAGAGAACTCTGGATGCAAGGAGGGAAATTAATGCAGAGAAAGAAAGCACAGGAGAGATAAAGATAAGAAAAACATAATCCTTCTCGTATGATCGTTGTCCCCCTTTAAGGCAATCTTTTAGCTATGAAATTTTAACTGCTCAATTTTTTGACATTTCCCATCTTCAATTGTACATAATTATTTTTAAATTATTTTCATTATTTATCACAATAATCATGTCAAATAATATGAGTTTCAGAAAATGTTTCTTTTAACAAATAAATGTCTGCAATGCCCTTCGAAGCATCTTATTGTTGGAAAAAATCGAAATTTTTTTTACTCTTTTTATTTTCATGAAACAAATCTAAAGTAAATCAATTTCTTCGGACGTCAAGCTCCTTTTAATTGTTCAATTTAAATACATTTGCAAACATATATTTTTAACACAAATTAAAATTTTACAAAAATTTTCAATGTTAGTTAATTTGTGCCAAACTCTTCAAAATTAAAATCCTATGAAGATAAATCGTTTCAGTATCATTTGATTTTTCTTTAAACGCCACTTTTGAAAAGTTATTATTTTCAAAAATAACCTTTAAAGAAAAATCCTTTGTTGTTGTAAATGACGTATATTTTTACTCATTAAAGCCCTTGATTATAAAGGAGAAAATATCATCAAAGTCACCTGTTAGATAAAAAATTGGTTAAAAAATAATTTGTTTATAAAAATTGTTATAAACAAATTAAGAAAAATGATGAAAATTTTTAAAAATAATAGCGCCATTCGATTCTACGCAAAAAGTTACTGAAGAAACATGTATAACTTTTTTAAAATTTCATCAATTTTCTCCCATTTGTCTATAACAATTTTTATAAACAAATTATTTTTTTAACAATGTTTAACGTCAAAAGTCATCATTTAATCCGCAGTCCTGTTTCCAATAATAATTTAACTGAAATGTTCATTTCTCTAATAATGGGCTCTATTACCTAAATGAGAGTGCATTATAATTTGTTTATGAAAATTGTTATAAACAAATGGAAGAAATTGATGAAATGTTTAAAAAGTCATACATGTTTTTTTAGTAATTTTTCGCGTAAAATCGAATGGCGCTATTAATTTTTAAAAGTTTTATCAATTTTCTCTTTATTGTTTATAACAATTTTTATAAACAAATTATTTTTAAACAATGTTTAACGTCAAAAGTCATCAATTGCGCTGTAGTCCTGTTTTCAATAATAACTGTGATGATATTTTTAATTGGCTAATAAAGGACGTTAATGGGTTTAAACAGATAATAATTTACAATAAACATTTACAATCAGAATGAAAAATTTATTCCTTATTATTACATAAATAACTAATAATAAATTTAAATAATCTTAAAACATACTCAACGTTTGTTAATCCTTCAAGGCCCAACTTTTTTTTAAATAACTTAAACATCATCATTTTCGAGGTCTCTGATCACGAATCCGAGGTCAGTTTTTCAAAATACAAAATGGCGGATCCAATATGGCGAATGAAAATTTAAAAATTCAATCTAAGCTTATGAAAATGGCTATATACTTAAGAGTTTTCAGAATCAATGATTTCGAATTCAAAGTTAGTTTTTAAAAATACCAAAAGGTGGATCCATAATATAGGAAAATAAAGGAAAACAAATGTCTATCGCAATAACACCTTAAATACAAATGACTGTTGAAGACTGTTAAAAACAAATGACTCCTACAAAATCTAGTTTAGAAAGAAGTACTGAAATATTATTAACATTGGAAAAAACAAATGTCTAACAAATTAAAAAAAATGTCCGCCATTTTTAATTTTAAATTTTTTTTTAAAGATGTTTTTAAATTTCCTTATTGAATTTTTTTAGGGTGACCATCGTGAGGACACTTTTTTAAAAATAAAAACTTTCACTTCATTTAAAGCATCTTAAATGTTTTCAATTGTTTTGATGTCAAAAATAATTTATGATGCAAAGTTAGCTTATATAAGATAATAAGGTTTCAGGGGATGTATCAATGACCTCGATATATAGTACCGTTTGAATCCTACAGTTGTTTAAAAAAAGTGACCACCTTAAGGCCCTCTACCCATAAATTAATTGCAATTTCATGTAAAAGACTTATTGAAATAGGTGGAGAAGCATCACATTATAAAATCAAATAATATAATAATGAAAATAATAATTATAAACTACTATACTTTAGAAGAATAAGTCAATTAATTCTCTTTATATACACAAACATCTTTTAATGTTGCCTTGGTATGATTAAAATGATATTTTTCGGTTTTAAATTTCTTAATTAAAAATTTTTTTTAATCCCTTTAAATGTTTTTTAAAGTGCTTATAATGTGTTAAACAGTTGTTTAATATTTGATGAAAAATGTTCTAAATACTATGTTGGTTTTTTAATTTCTTATTGCATTGAGTACTTAAGTATATATTATAATACAATATTAATATTAAACAGTCAGACAAGCCTAAGGTATTATTTTTGTAATTGAAAAATTTTGAAGAAAGATATCTTCTCTGATTTTTCGGTATTAAAATTAAAATTTGATTTTTGGTGTCTTGCACTCACTGTATGGGCGCTTCAAAACATTTATTACCTATTTTTAAATTTTATGTGACTTACAATAAAGAAGTTAACGGCAAACGGGACACGTATACGTACCAAATACTTAAAAAGGTCATAACTTTCCTAAGGGGTTAAACTCCTGTGAACTTTTATAAAAATCGAAAAATTTTTACCTGTTAAAAAATACTCTAGTGTCTTCAAAATAAGAAATAATAATCATTATAAAGGTAAAATATTTTTGAAGGCTTAATTATAAACCGAATGGTGGCCCAATATATCTGCACAGCCACATATATCTTTATTTTTAATTAGCGTTCGTTTATTATTTGCAAAGTATATATGATGCTAATAAAACTTCTAATTACATTTTTCTAAAAATGTTGTAAATATTTTAAAAATATTATTTTCAAAATTCAAAATGGCAGATCCAATATGGCGGATATTTTGTTTCAAAATTGCTCAAATTTTCATAAAATTTGTTACTCGGGGATTTTCAGGGTTGCTGATTACGAAACTAAAGTCAAAATTTACAAAATTCAAAATAGCAACCTTAAAAAACCTCATGTAACAAGTTTCAAGCGAATTAATTGAGATCAAAAACTTTCATTAAAATCCGATAAATTATTGCCTCATCGGTAGCAAAATTAAAATTGTCATCTTTGGAAGATTGTTCGGCTCAGTAATGACTCATTACTGATTAAGATTTTATTTCTATGATGGCAAAATATAATTGCCAATATTGAGACGTGTCTTGGTTTCCGCACTTAAGACGTTTTTTTAAAAATTCTAAACATGTTTTTATTTTCATTAGGATTTTATTTTTTCTGCAATAATAATTATAAAATGCGAATAAACTTGAGGAAAATTAGTTTGAATGAAATTGTCTAAATACCAATCAATATTCAATATATATGGTATACCATAAAGGTATTGCTAAGAACCTGTCGAAGACGGGTATCGCAGCTAGTATATATACTATAATTTTGTTCGTAGAACGCAAAATAATTAAAGTTCCAATCACGATAAACAGGTAAATAATGCGTTGCAGACATTATTCGCCATGTTAATACATGCATTAATACCGGAGATTTCGCAAAAGTTGAAAGACCCACGATATAAACATTGATTCTTTTTTAGAGAATTTTACCCACGTACTTTGTTGAGGACTTTTAATCATTTCTCCAATGAATTAAGTAATTTATTACTTTCTGATTACGTGCTCTTTATAGTTTTACTTAAGAATATCAGTATTGTAGATGATAATTTATAAAATATGTTTTAGCAACTTCAGAAATATTCTAGTGACAAACAAGTTTTAAGCGGATCAAACCGACTATGAAATATCATTCGAATTTTCTGCTGCAAATAATTATGACTAAGCGATCTAGTTATTGTATATATTTAACTACATCATTAAACTTTTGAAGTTTAATTTTTCATTTTATTTAGCTTCTTTTTAGATTTTCGAAAATTAATATATCGAAGTTTCTCAATTTGAGGTCAGATTTACAAAATTCAAAATGACGGATCCAATATGTCGGATGAAATTTACTTGAAACTGGTTATTTTAATGCGCTTTAAAAACAAAAATATTTCTCAGATCGAATTATCACTTCACCCACGTATTCCACACAAATATATGTCTTACAAAAAGCTTGCAATAAAAAATCGACTTTTATCATAATGTAGGAACTCCTCTTAAAATGACCTTTTTAATTTAAGAATTATTTAATTTTATTTTAAAATTAAAATAACAATTTTTAAAAAATCTTTTAGAATTTATAAAGTTCAAAACATGACAAAAAATCCGTATACTACTGCAGGACTCTGATCGACTTTATAAGTTTATACTTTATAACGAAAAAAAAAATTCGCTTTAGTCGATTAAAAATAAAAAAAGTCGAAATAGTCGTTTATTTAATTTAGTGTTATTACAAAAATTTTATTTTCTATTTTCCTGATTCTTTACTGATTTCTAAATTCAATTAATCAAAACTTGTATAATTTTGCTAAATAAATATTTAAATACTTCTTATTTCTTTTATTCACAAGAAATAAAATTTCAAAAATTTCAACTTCTCAAATTTAATCATTTTTGAAACATAAAACTAGAACCTATCTGAAAATTCAATTATTTTTTACAATTTTTAACTTAACTTCAACTCTAAATCAATTTTTTACATTAATTTTTAATCTTTTTTCGAAATTTCTCCGAGAATTCAATTATTTGAGTACAAAAATTCAATTTTTTAAAATAATGAAAACAGTCTATTTTTAAGATACTTAGGTCCAATATTTTCAAAAATTTTAATAAACAAATTTGTAAAATTAATTTTGTAAAAATATTTTTTCTAAACAATTTTTGAAAGACAATAGCGTTGTAATTATGCAAAATTAAAAAATGGCCAAAGAATTAAAATTTGATAAAAAATATTTTTAAAAAATAATTTAAATTTGATAAAATAATGATAAAATAATAGAGTTTTTAAAAAGTATAAAAAATAGTCGAATTTTCGAAAAATTTTAATGATTAATAATTTCTTAAAAATTTAAAAATAGTAAATTTAAAAAAATTTAAATTTACATTGTTCGAAGATAATTGAATCGTAAAAAATTATGATAAAAAAATTTTAAAATCAGTTTTTCATAAATATTTTAATGTAATTTTTAGAAAATAATTAAAGACTTTTTGTATAATTTAAATAGAAATAACTTTTTCATGAATTTTAATTTAAAATTTCGACTATGATTATATTCTCAAAAATTTTAAAAATAGTTCTAACAAATTTTAATTTTATAATTTTGTTTGAGTATTCTTGGAAATATGGAAGATATTGAATATTGAAAATAATTGAAGATTATTCAATAAAAATTTTTGAGAAATAAAAAATTTTAAAAATATCTAATTAAAATTGTTTAAAAGTTACTTTTCAAAAAATGGAATAGAATACTTGAAAATATGATATATTTTCAATTAAATTCTATAAAATTTCAATTATTCAAAATCTTTTTAATTCTTGATTTTAAAAATTTAATTAGAAAAATTATTTAAAAATGCATTTTCAAAGATTTGTCTATATTTATGCTTTTCACGGTATAAAAATCGAAAAAGATGCATTTTATGCTTAAAATCTGGCATTTTTCGAAAAATTTGAAAGAAAATGAAAAAAGTAGCATTTTTTAAAATGTTAATCGACCAAAGTCGTAAGTCGAAAAAAAGGGAAAAAGTCATAATATCCAAGGCCTGCGAGTGTTTACAAAAAAATAATTATATATATTTCTTTATAAAAAAGATTCTCGATAGTTAAAGAAAAGAAAAATTAAAAACACAACTTGGATTTAAAACACATATACATTGATAAAAAGAGATAAATTTTATGCTTCTGGTATTGAATAAACTTTCTTTTTCTTCGTTGGTATATATATAAAAAAAAGTGGAGGAGAAAAAAAAGTAAAGGTGCAATGAAGATGAGGCCACTGGCCCGAAGGCCTACGGTACATTCGATTCTGTCGTTATTGTCTAAGTTTACCGCAATAAGTTTCCTGGATAATCTGCGTGGAGGAGCTAGAAGAGTGTTTCCGAGAGCAGATAATGACAGGCCCCGACTCGTTAGCCACTCAAGACTAAAAGCAAAATGACTCCAGCAACGAATGAACGGACAAACGAACAAAACTTATATATACGAACCTTAGTGTGCACCTGTGTATATCTAGTTTACTGCTCCAATGATATAAAACTTTTACATAAAATGAAAGACTTGAGACTATTACTCGAAAATCTCTAACCATGAAAAGTTACTTTATGATTATTGACAGTTCATGACACTTGTAATGAATTAGTGTCGCATAAAAAGGTTTCATTTTCTTTATCGCGTGGAAAAAAATCTACTTTTTTCACGCTTAAACTTGTTTAATTTATTGTTATCTTGGGGCAAAAAATAAATTCATTCCTTTGGTCGTGAAAATATTTTTTCATCAGTTATTTTATTATTATGTTTTCAGTTTAATAAATCAGCTCCATTTTTCCACATATGAAATACAATAATATAGAGTTATTGCAGTCTAGTTAGAAAATCGCATGTGGGCTTAAAACGGATTAAAAAAGTCTTTAAAATACAAGATTTCGTTACTGAATTCAAATGTCTGATTTTCAAAATTCAAAATGTCAGATTATTTCAATATTAATATTATTCGTTCGAAATGCTTATCTCTAACGTTTATTCGGAATCACTGAATTAAAATTTTAAAAATCAAACTGACGCGGGAATCACAGAAATCTCCAAATAAGTACCTATTTTAGACCGTTCAGTTTTCACAAAATTCGTCGTTATATTAGATCAGTCATTCTGAAATTTAGAAATATTAACATTAGAATAATTAAAAAATTTTAAGAACCTGTTTTTCACCTTCGACCTTTTGAGGAAGTTCTAGTGTTTTCATAATGCACAAATATTACGTATACCCGATTGGATAAAATTATTATCGTTTTAATAAGAATGACACATGTAGAATTCCCTTTAAAATGAACTCAAGAACAGTAAATTGTATGTTTTATTTTAGAAATAAAGTTAATTCGAGGAGAACAATGCTTAAAAGAGTATATAAGAACAATAATACTGATAAAGCTATATAATATGAAAAATTAAAAGATATTATCTACACGCAAGGATTATATTGTCCTGCTATTATAACCAGTTTCTGGTTATAGAATAGTTGTGTATTTATAAGAACAAAAAACATTAGTTGGTATATCTTTCAATAAAAAGTGTACTTCCTCCTACACAGCGTGGAAAGTTTCCTAAAAATTGAAATTAACTTGAGTGCAACCTTCGAAATCTTTATAGTATAACGAAGGTGATGACAATTAAAGTTATTTTTTTTAAATATCCACTGTTTTTCAATGTTTGACGCGAAAGTTGACTGAACATTGCATAAAAATTTGAAATTTCCTAACACCTTAAAAGTTCATGGTCCATATACGGCTCCATAAAATGTCGTGCCACCTTTGTTTCATGCGACACATATATATACGTACGTGCCATTAACGACTAAATACTTAACCTACTTTGATTTTTATCATTGGATATTCTTAGGTTTTTTGTAGTCGCTGATTCAGAATTTGACGTCAGATTTTACAAATTCAAAATGGCGGATTCAATATGGAGGACAATTTAAATATTGATGCGTTTTGAACAAAATATGTTAAATTCGGGAATTTTTGAGGTCGCTGAATGCGCATTTAAAGACAGATATTAGAAATTCTAACTCATTTGATACAACAATTCGTTCAAATTGACCCATCTTTTTACGAAAATTTATATTGGAATAAATCCCATCGATTAGCCCACAATCAGACAAGGCTTAAAAATTCTTAATTTAGTGGTAGCTTTTTACACTAAAATTAAAAAAAAAATTAACCAATACATAGATTCATAAAAATAAAACATTATCTTAAAAATTTGAAAATCTTATCCTACATTATTTAAATTTTTTTATATTTTTATTATTAATATGTTTAAGAACAAAAATTTTCATCAAAAGATCGGTCAATTTGATTAATTTTTGGCCGAATTTAAAGAATTTAAAAAGAAATTATGTAAAAGACATAATTTTTAAAAAATCTGCATCTCTTAAATCATTTTATGAAAACATTTGAAAAAAATCATGGTAGTTAATTTCTACGAGCACTAAGAGAAAAGAAATATTTGAAAAAATTTAAGATTCCAAAGTAAAATAATTTTCCTTGTGGCGTGGTTTAGTAATATTAATTACTAAACACAATTTAATAATTTTAAATTAATATATTTTAATGATATTAAATATTCTCAAAGTTTTTGTCAGTATTCTGATCCCTTTTTAGCAAACATCTGGAGTTCCACGATAATAAAATGTTTATCCCCTATTATTAATTTTTTATATGAATGATATTAGATGTGTTTTTAAAATTCGTTTGTCCTTTTTCAGTAGATGATTTGAAGATTTATAAAGTGATTGGCTCTTCAAAAAACACATAACAATAATTTTGATAGTAACTCAGCGGCTCTTCAGTTCTATTTGGATCGACTTGACGATTAGTGTAGTACAAATAATATGTCGATTAATTTTAAAAACAGTTTAATTGTTTTATACTAATATTTTATTTAATGATCCCATTTAAGAACCAGTATCTAAAGCTTTGAAATCTTTGGGATTTGTAATAAGATGTGCTTCGTTTTTTCATAATGTTTTAACTTTGAATGTTGAATTATTTGGGTACCTTTTTATATTTTTATTATTTTGAGAATTGTGAGGGTTCAGAATAATAGATTTCTCCGGTTTGCTGCGAGGCAGTCCAATTTACTATGTTTGATACAGAAATGCATGATTATAATAATTTGTGAACCTCGTTAAATATTCCATTCATTATACATCCAGATTATCATTACATCCTTTATGTAGAAATGCTTTTTTGGTATAAAGTTTTAAATGGTTATACTGATTGTCCGACGTTATTATCAATGGTAGAATTCTCTGTTCCACAAAGAGCTACTAGAAATTATACATTGTTCTCTGTGAAATTTCACGGAACAAATTGAGATAAACATTGCTTAATAGACTTTGTAGGAAGGTTAGTATTATATCTAATGAATTAGATTTTTTCGATACAAACTTGACAAGAGTTACGTGTCTTCTGTGCTAGTTTTTTATTAATATAATTTAATGTTGCAGTTTGCATCTTTTAGTTCTTAAGAGTACTTTTTGTACGAAAGGGCAAATCCCGTACATCTTGAAATTAAATAAATAAACATGCGCATCTTTTTGTTTTGCATCTCTTCTTTTTGTCAAAAAGAAGTAATTTTTTTTTAAAGTAATGTTGTCCTGGTTTTTTTCTTCTGATTCCTGTACATGTACAGCCGTACGAACAAGTATAAATAATATTGCGTTCTTAAATTATGAGACGTTTTTTTTTGTTTTTTTTTTGAGAATCGAATGGAAATAACACAACTGGAAATGCCAACTGGGTCCATCAATTGAACTTGGTAGCTTCTGTTCGATCGCACCATTCACCATCCAGTGTAATTACTATGGAGCTGCATACCATATTATTAACAGCATCCTCGGTCAACTCGGCTACTGTACCATGTTTGAGTTTGTGACTGTCACATTTACAATGAAACGTTAAGCTATACAGCATACACTGTCTTCGGTATAAGCCGTAGTGTAAGACTCAACCGAGGCAGAGAGGCTTATTGTTGATCGCTAATTATCCTGCCGAGCAATTACATACAATTATCTGACACGCACGCATAGACATGGCACTCCTTCTTCCCCTTCACGTTATTCGCAATACTGGTCGTGTACGTGCTTCACGCACACAGCCGAACGCAAGTCAATGCATAAATGTTTCAGGGTGTGAGTTGATCTTAGGAGGAAGGAGTAAGACGAAACCGGTGTTCCCGACAGCGTGACGCTAAGTCTCTGCGACTTTTTTTCTTTTACTTTTTCAGCTTCTCTCTCTCCTCAAGATTCTTCTATCCCATAGTCCTATCCCATAGTCTCCATAGATTAGACTATAACGTTCTCGAGTTTTAATCAATTTAAAAATAAATGATTCAAAGTTCAAGTCATGATTGCAATACATGAATATATGCATTCGTCAAATTGCCATTACTATAGATCCCATAATGCTTTAATGCTTGCTAATAGTACCTTAAGTAAAGAATATATCAACAATCATGATACCTCTCTTATTGCGAACTATCTCAACATAACACGTGTGCACTCTTACGCTTGTCGTTATCGTCAAGAAAGCAACTTTTACTTTTTAAAAAATATTACATTCATAATAATACTCAACACTATTATCAAAGAAAATTATACCTGTCTAAAATCAAATAATCTTAGTTTTCATATTTTATAAAATTGTGCTTTGAATTAATGTTAAAATTACTCGAAAGTAACTTTACTGCACATAGTTTAAATAGATTATCAAACCTAAGTACGCATAAAAAAATCATTTCTGAAACTACATGAAATAATATACGTTATAAATTTTAATTTTATAAAAATACGATCTTACAGAAAAATTTATACATGAATATAATAAATATAATTTCGGCAATTTTTGTTAAAAATATATAGCATTTTTAATTTTAAAAACAACGATTTTATCAATAATGTTTCAGGCTTTTCCTATAAGTAACTAATCCTAGAAATACTGATCCCTCCTTTGCCTAATTCAGCTCCCCCCTTTCATCCCTAAAACCTCACCTCCACTTTAGAGCAGCACATTAACATAAATGTGTAGAATTAACAGAATTAACCGAGTGGTAGAATCACTATTATCATTATTAACAGTGATTGACTTTAAATTTTTCTTAGCACTTTTTTTCTTTATAAATGCAAAAAAATAATTAACTAAAATTTTATAAAAAGAAATTCATTGAATAGGAAGGTATAAAACATAAAAAGACTTATTTCATTGTTTAAAATTGCGACGTTTCGATGGTGTGGTTTACCATCCTCTTCAGGATATACTTTATTTAGTAATAGCACAAAAATTAATAAATGACAATAAATAGTTTAAATAACACAATTATATAAAAATTAATAGTTACAAGTTAGATTACATTGCAACTAGTCAAGATTAAAATAAATATGAACATAAAAATAAATAAATATTACTTAAATGTAAAAAGGACAAACTCGCGACTGCTGTCATTTCGATACGACGATCAAGTTAAAACTGAAATTAAATATTAGAAAAAGCCATCTCTGCTAAAATATCAATTAATTACAATTTTGTAATTTGTGGACTTTCGCGCTTTTTAAATGTAAATAACTTTCTTGCAAAAACCAAAAAATTATAAAACTTGGAGAAAATTTAAACGATCATTAAATACAAACACTCAACAAAATTCATGTTTGTTTTGAAATAATTAAATTTAAATTTTTCACTATTTTTATCAGGTATGTAATTCTTTAAAACAAAAGATGTTGGTTCAAAATTATACAATATCCGAAAGTTTGTACTATCTTAAAATTTTACTTTACACAAAAATATACTGTTAGCACAAATGGTTTAGATTCGACTCCAACAAATGCTTAAGAACAACAAGAGGCTACAAATGCTGCCTTTCGAAATTTCGTGGAAAATATTCGAAATCTCTAAATATCTGTTATAATGAATTAGCAATTGCTGAACGAAAATAATATTAAAACAATTTTCCTTAACCCCTTAAGTGTCAAGTCAAAATACAAAAAATTGTTTACGCGTGTCAGGAAAACATTAAGATTTCTAAAATAAAATCTCTTTAAATTTATTACTTGATCAATTTCAAATTGTAACAAACTTACACCAAAATTGTACTTACTAACTCTGAAAGCACCCGAATAACCAATTTCAATCAAATCTATAAAAAAAAAAAATAAAAATAAGATTTCCGTCAAAGACGTTAGTGACATTCCTGAATAGTATTTAGATGACGCCTATAGGCATCAATAACTCTGAAGGAATAATAAACAAATATTTGAAGTTTTACAGAATTTTCGATTTTCGGCAAAAGTGTTACAAATAAGCACTATTAGGATGTTTTAGAAACATTTAAAATAGTTTTATTTTATTTAAATGAGTGATTCAAGTTCTTACAAGAAAGGTTTAAAAAATTTAAAAATGCCTTTTCAAACGTTTTAAAAATAAAAAACTTTGTGTAATTTTAACCCTTGCAGTGCACATTGAGTCGATTTAACCCACAAAACAGTTTTGACCGAGAAATGGTTATATATAAATATGAAAAGTGTATAGTCCATTAAGCACTGATTATAGTTCAGGTTTCCAACTATTGTTTTAACCGCTTGACATAAACTGCAGGGTGCCCACCTATTGTTGAGAAGCATTCGAAATCAGTGTAGGGCAAGTTTGACCCAAGTGTGTACTTAAATTTTCAAGGAATTTCTTTTATTCAGCTACACAATATAAGACTATTTCTATTTTATTAATCTACATATATAGCTGTTGAAACGTTAAAAAAGAATTGTTCCTTTTTTTTCTCTATCCTGAATCTAACTTCAATTTCTTACCACTCATTCTTTTCTTTTGTTAGTACAGAATAATTTTTCCTCATTTTTGTAATTGGGAAATTTAAATCTACGGAACAGGTTTGTTGTGCGAAGATGTTGTGTTGATGATGGATCAAAGAGGAGTTAGGGAGAGATTTGAGATATTGTTGTGAAATTTCTTGGTATTTGTTCATTAAAGATTTAACTATTAGTTTTGTTAGTTTTTTAATATAAAAATAACTGGCGTCTGATTACCACGTTGGTGCTAGAATTTCAATTTGCAAGGAACCAACAAACATGATTAATTGATCTTTGCATAATTTTTAATTTATCACTTAAAGAATTTCAAAATGTGATCAAAGTATGTTGTAATCATGTCCAGCGAGAATATTCCGAACATATCCTAAAATGTTGGTAACGTGGCTTCAGAATGTCTCAAATTAATAGAACACCCTTCGAACATTACACGGATGTATTTGCTCACTGAGACTTTAAGTCATAATTTGGTCTAATACAAAAATTTTTTTTAGACATATCAAAGAGGTAATAATGACGTTTATAAGACAGCTTATGAAGGAATAAAAAAAAGATTGTCAAATGTCCAGAGGGCATCTAAAAGATGACATCCTAAAGATGGCTTTGAAATACGTTTATTCACTGGTATGTTATCATGCTTGAGCGAACAGACTCTCGAAATTTGAATTCTTAGAAAGTCCCTGATTGGCTAGCGATAAATAGACAGCTGATACAAACAGTGACATATGCACTAATAAAACAGTAAATAATCACTGATTTGCCAGTCTGGTATACGATGTTTGAATCAGCTGCATATTTATTATTATCTCCACCGCTGATTCAAATTTAGAGAGCGATTTTTTTCAACATCTTCAATAGAATCATGTTATATAGAATACTTTATAAAAACAATATCGATAAATTATACGAAGAAACTCGAAATAGGGTCATATGCAAAACACGTTATTTGTTCATAATTTCAATAGTAAGTGATTAATTTTTCATGTATAGCTACATAAAAGGCTATACATTTATTTCCATTTTTTTAAATCATTATTTGACTACTTGGTCTTTGAATTCTTTGTCAGTCACATCAAATACGACTGTTTGGAATTCGACAAATTTTTTAATCACTGAATCAAACTTTTAGGACAGTTATCTAAGTTTTGATATTTGCATTTAGTTATAAGTGACAAGAAGACTTCATTAACTAATATTATGTAAACCCCTAGCTACAAGAGATGGTGAAAATTATATAAATTCAAAAACTTGGACCATTATAACGCTAACTGGATGCTAGGAACGGTTGGATAATTTTTTAAGAGAAGTGATTGTACCTTAAAATATATTTATACGAAAGATTACTTCTGTGCTGCTCAAAGACTCATGAACCCTGGCACCATACCAGAGAGCTAATTACTGCTTGGGTTTGTAACCTAAGCTTGCATTATATATCAGTTTACCATAACCGAAGGGCATAAGGCGATGCTGGCATTGTTTCGCAACGCGGAAACCTCGTTATTGTGTTCAACTGTCCGAGGATCGTGTTCCCAGGTAATTCAAATTCTAGTATATTTACTAAATGGATCTCGTTTCGAGGTGGAGGAGGAGAAGAAGAACAGCTCTCAGTTATGGTTGATATCAAGAAAACACAAGGTTAAATGCTAATTGATGCATGTTCGGCATAATTCTCGGCTAGAATCAATGTGCTAATGTAATGTATACATAAGGATCAGAATAACACAAAAGTATTAAGAATAATTTAAATAGCATTCTATTCCAATGTTTCAAAAAATGGATTTTTACATTTATTGGCAAAAATAAAAATGATTTAATGTCAAGCAATACTTTTCATGACATAAAATGTAACATAAAGGTAACTGCTTAAAACCTATCCTTCTGTGCCTAACTTTATTTACATCTTAGTCACAAATTAATAAAATTATAATAGAAATGCGATGGTTCCTAAAAGCAATGGTGAGCAAATTAAAAGGAAAACATTACAAAAAGAAAACGCAACGTAATAAAATCTCTACTAGGGCTTAAATGAAAGTTCAAACCTTCACCTTTACAATACTCACAAGTGAACGGTCATTGCCAATCACAGACAAACCGCATATTATCAAACAATTGCTGTTAACAGAGATAGTAAAAATCAAAGTATCTGAAAAAGAATATTTTTCAATTCTTTTTGAAAAACTTTAATTACATTGAAATCTGCAAACATCCAAATTGATATATTTTGAAAATTCAGAATTGACTTTTACCAAGAATATGGTCAGGATTTGTGTAATATTAAACGTCAGAAAAACATCATTAATTACGGAAAGATCATATTGTAATTATTTTAAACACAATCCAAATTGTTCATTCTCCAAACACAAAAAACAAACCTTTGCGATTTATGTTTTAAAATTAAAAATATTGACAATGTTCCTTTTCATATTAAATATATTTCTCCATATATCCCGTGTAGAAAAATTTCGGGGCAGTCTGGAGTCCAGTGATTGCCCCAACTAGACGCATCTGGACGGTCTAATCTAGACTGTCTAACTGTATGCTATATGGGATTTATTTGAACGGTCTAATCTAGACTGTCTAACTGTATGCTATATGGGACTTCATTGGCATCACTAGAATTCAAATTTTTTAAGTACAATCAAGAATTTAGTTCCCGATTTGTAGGTCTTCTTTGAATTTATACATGCACAATGGGTTGTCACTTCAAAATTGAATAAAATAATTTAGTCAATCTAAAGAATCGTTCAAAAATAAATATTGTAGATTTATATGAATTATTATAAATAAAAATAAAATTTAAATCTATACATCAATCTATACATTTAATGACCAATTTTACTTAGAAATTACAAAATTGAATTTTATTAGAGTTACGTTTACAATTTTCATTAATCACTTTAAACTTTAATTTGATATTTTATAAAGTTTGAATTTGGAATTAATTTAATTAAAAATTTTTAAAAACTTCGATTTCTGAATAATGTCTAATAATTCAAGTTTTCCTGAAATTAGATAAATTTTGTAACATATTGTATTTGATTAATTATTAAAAATAATTTATCTGTAGAACAATTTTAGTTAAAAGCACTATAAAAAATTGAGTGTTGGACAAGTTACAGATTATTGTAGAAATTCAATTATTTTCCAAACTTTTACCAAAATTCTTGACAAAATTCTAATTATTTTCTAAAATGTTCTTTAATTCAATGATTTTCAATATCTACTATTTTAATAAAATTAAAAAAAAATTCAATTATTATAAACGAAAATTTCCATAAAATGTAAGTAAAAATTTAATTACTTTCATAAATAAAAAACCTTTCACAAAATTTCAATATGTATTTACAAATCTTTTATAAGTTTCTTCTTATAATAATTCAATTATTTTCATACATACCTAATAAAATTCTTATTATTTTTAATACAACTTTTATCGAATTCTTTAAAAAGTGTATAATTGTACTTAAGAATTATATACTTTAAAAAATTGTTGAATGATTATAATTTATTGTAGTAAGAATTAATTATTGAAATATTCATTTCTAATAATTTAAATAATTCAGGATTATTATGTGTAATAATTTTATTCATAGTTTTCACTTTGTCTTTATATAAGCAACAGAATATATGACACTGGCATAAATATAGATAATTAGGAGAATTATCACCCAGACTTCAGTGGCCGTGCGGTTTAAATGCGACGCGTTCGGTCGTCAAGGGGGTGGGGGACGTGAGTTCGATCCCACATGCGAGCGGATATTTTTCATTGTAAGTATTGTATAAATATAAAAATATATAAAGTATTATATAAAATAATAAAATTACTATATTTAATCTGTATAAGTGTTATAAATTAAAATTGTAAACATGTTTGTAAACAATGTCAAAAACCTGTTAAAGAATGGATTTAAAAAATATACCAATTAACGCAAATAGTTTTTTTTACTAAAATTATTTTTAAATATTACTATTTTAAATGATATTTAATGCTAGTGTAATATATTATTTATTTCAAAATATTATGATTATAATAATAATAAGTTATTGGCATTAAATATATACACAATTCTACATGAATAACAATAATATGTACTATTATTTTTAATAATTCATATATTCACATTACATTGAATAAACATAAGAAACGAGTAAATTTAGGTAAATTATTAAAAATTAAAAAACTGAAATATTGAAATCGAATCTCAAATTTTTAATATTAGCACTGCTCATTAGCCGCCTGATTAGCTCGTCCAGTCTGGACCAACGCGTGGTTCGAACGTCACTTATCTTATTAGCTCACGATCAGACAGTCTTTTCAGCGCCCGATTAGAGAATAGACTGTCTTTCTGGCAACACACTAGAACCCAACAATTTTTCTACACGGGATTCAATAGAAGAAAGGGACGTCCTCAAATAAAACAAATTCTATGTACAGGAGAGTAAGTTGTTGACCTTTTGACGACAATACTGAATACTGCTTCAATTTTAAATTCAAGAACTTGTTCGAAAAAACCCCCGTCTACCACAGTCAGCAATATTCTTGGTCATGGATCATTTACCAGAACAGACCGCGAAATACAAAATCATACTGGAAATTACAATCATTAGAAAAATAAAGTAAATATTTTTTGTCTTTTTCTATACTGAAGAGAATATTAGAAGTCCATCAGACAATTGTTATTGCTTACTTTGAAAGTTATTAACATTTAAAGAGAGTTATGTCAGTGCAATGTACGTGTAGCATGGCAATTATATTACAGACTCAGAATATTTAATATTTAACGTTCCTTCTTTGATTTTAAGGCAAATTGCTTTAATCTTTTGAGGTCTTTAAAAATACTTTACTCGTTTATTAAACATCACGCTTTGAACAAAAAAACTACTTTGAACTATAAAAAAATTAATAATTTTTAATATTTAACGTTTTACTTCTTTTTTTAAAGCAAATTCTTTTAATATTTTTGTACTCTTCAAAAATGTTTTACTTGTTTTGTAAACTTCGCCAATCAACTTTACAAATGTTTGTATGTAAAGTGTTAGATTCGCGGTATGTGTAGTGTAAAAAATCAGTTTAAATTTTGTCCTTTGCTTAGAACGTTGGAAAAGTTTCTAACGTTTTTATGATAAGATTAGAAGTGTTGTATTGGGGATGAAAGGGATGTGCCAAAGGAAGAGAAAGGATTAGTGACAATATTTTTTTTTGTATAAAAAACCACAAGGGAGGTAATAAAGATTTTTTGGTTCGGATCTATTTTCTTTACTTCATGATCATATCGTTAATTACTTCCATTAATAGTCTCTTTTCTTAGCACAAAAGTTTTAAAGTATAATTTGAGTGACTAACATACCAGTAACAAAATTCTGTAAGGTTTTTTTGTTCACTAAAGTTTGTACATTACAGCAATTTGTTTATGACGTCGAATTTATGGATCGTACGATTACCAACGGTAGTGTAAATACGGACCTCTTAATTTATTATTTTAAAAATGTTTTGATATCCTGTGCTATTTGATAATTGACGAAATAAAGAACATTAACATTTGAAATTAAATATTGGACAACAAATTTTATGACTAAATTTTTAATGAATTTATTTTACAATTTATTTTACAACGCAGTAATAATACAATAGCCTGCTGCTTTATGCTGCATTAATGATTATAGGATTTTTTATTGTCATTTAATAGTTAGCATTATATTGGATTGAAAATACGAAAAATGAGAGAAAACAAGATAATATTGTAAAAGATATATGTTTGATATTCTAAGAAAATCGTGGCCGCTTTTCTATCTGTCCAACGCCCTTTCATGTCGATGAGTGTGACCTCGCTAGTAAACGTAGTTGCACATTGTGGCAACAGAAGAGAAAGAGATGCAGGCTGAAGAAGAAGAGGATGAAGATAAAAAAGGAGAAACAAGTGTGTAGTGAAGTTGGTGGCTAAAGGAGAATATTAGGGGAGAGAAAGAGGAAGATGAAAAGAACAAGAAAAGAGGAGGATATAGTGTTCCTTTCTTGGTGTTTCTGTCCCAATGAAGGGACTTCGGTAGTGTTGGGATTGCCGTTGTATCGTAGACTCTGTGCCGTGGCTAACCGGTTTGGCCAGTTGCACGCATGCACGAACACGTGCACCCAGAAATAAAGCACTTGCACGCACGATCTCTTTCTCTATACACCAATACAAACGAACGCACATACACTGGGAGTTATGTATGCTACAACCGAAGATGTGAATCCTTCAGTATGTATAGTACACCAGAAATACTGGTTCTAAATATAGCATTACATTTACATAAGCGAAGACCTAAAGACCAGGGTTGGATTATTGTGTAGGCGAAAATTTAGCATCTTATATTAATTACCAACCTTTGCCCATCTTTATTATAGTCGACGCCACTAGTCAGATCAGATTTTCCTTACAACAATCTTACAAGTCTTTTTCATTTAGCAGAAAGTCTACAAAATAAATCATTTTAAATTTTAAAAGTAAGAAAAGAATATTTCGAACAAATTAAACTTTTCTACCACTAAAAAGATAGCATTACTAAACTTTTGTTGTTCAGATTAACATTATTTTAAGCGTACCTTATTTTTCTATGATACAACTTCTAAAAAGATTTCACAGAACATCACGTTTTTCACACCCTCTGTTCTTCCTTACTTTGTTAGTACTTCTTCTACCTTACATCCAAGAAAGGTTTCACAAGACTCAGTTTTTCATACCCTCAGGCCTTTTTTATTTTCAAGACTACCTTTTATCTTTTTGGTAACTCAGTTAAACCCACAATTAGTTAAAGTAAAAAATTGAGCTTGTGTGTTTTAGTCGAACGTATGGGGAAATTTGGTCTTCGTATATTTAAAGAGTTAGAGAACAGTATGGTACAAAAATTCAATTTAGAGTTTAAAATCATCTATAGCTCTTAAATTTTGAGTAAGTAAAGAAAATAAATAAAAATATTAGTAAACATAATTATGTTTTTAGCAGAAAAATATAAACATTTCTAATAATTTACTTTTGAAAGCATTTAATACAGGTGTTTGCAAAACGACAACCATAAATTTAATTAATCATATGAATTATTTTATTCTAATTATCATTAACATTTATATTTTTTATCTAATCTCAGAATCGCAATTTGCATATATTCAGCGACACAAAGTAAAAAACTATTATTAATTATGCCCAACATTTTTTAATTTGTCTTTTCAAATGTTTAAAGCTTATTTTAAATCTGACCGCATAGATGTGTATTTAGGGACCCCAAAAACTTTTCAAAAAATGGCGCTTAATTTTTACTTTTTGGTTTTGGATTTTTTACTAACCATACTATTGTCGGTTTGTATTTCCAAAGTTATTCTTATACGTAGTAATATATAAAAATTTACTTTTAAAAAAAATACTCAATCATATCTGTCATATCCCCATGAATAAGTGGAAGGGAATAACTTTTTACCGTGTGCGCATTCGCCGTATTAAATTATGAAAAGCTAACATCAGATTTGTAATCGGTGACCCAGAAAACCCTCGCATAACTAGTTTCAAGCCAATCCGATCAATTTTTTTTAAACTTCTCTGCCGTACTATAGTTTGGAGAACTAATCTAAGAATTCTCGTCGTTCTTGTTTTTTGTGCTTCCCTTCAGCTTTACTTTATGGTGAAATTTCAAATAAATTTTTTTTCACATTCTAATATTCATATATTTTAATAAACCCTCTAAAAAGAAAACATATTTCTTTAACTATTTTCTAAAATAAATCATGAAAGATAGGTCTTCAATTTTGTCTTTGGAGTTGTGTAACTTCTTAATCAATTTGGGTAAAACTTAATTAGCGAACACTAAAAAAATTGTTAGTTTAGCTAATTGTCTCCACCAGCTTAACATTATTATATTTTTACTCTATTATAAATTTATAATTATATTATTCAAATTAAACGCACTTTCAAATGTTATATTGTTTTAAAAAATACTTTGACTGAAGCACAACTTAACATTGTTATACAGAAAGCATATCTTATTTTAATGGTGATGCAGTTTTCATTGATTTACTATACTTAAATATTTCTGTATTTTTTATTTCAAAGGAGAATTCCGTAATAAAATAGGACCAACATCAATAGTAATTGTAAAAGGCGCAAATTTAAAAGATGAAAAGGTCAATGTTACGTACACACAAAAAATCAAAATTTGATTAAAACAAACGATGTTTTATAAAGAATCTTCGTAGTGTTCATCTCATGTTATTACTTTGGTTATTAGTATCCATTTGATTTGACAAAAATACTTGAATTTTTTTCAAAAGTACTTCATTTTTTTGAATTTACTGTTAATATAATAAGCTTTGTTTTTATAAACTTATAACCATTTTAAAACTTATTTAAAATTTAAATTTGGTTTCAGAATCATGCTAAAAATATATCCGAAGGAAGAAGAAGACAAAAGGGCTACTGGAGCTAAAAAGAAAATTACAAACTTTGTGATGTCACTCCAAAAATTAGAAGAAAAACTTGACAAATTTACAAATACGTTTTAGGGTGCAATTCAATTGAGATAAATACACTTTTTGAAACTTGAACACTCTTATATCATGTGGTGTAAAATGCAATAATAAACTATATATATTATAAATTATATATGCATTTTTAAAAATTATTTCTACCTGAAATAATTGATTCAGAAGATGAAATAAAAATATTATGTTCAACAGAAAAATGACTCGTATGAAAATAAATTTCAGAGAGTATTCAAATAGTAAATAAACTGAATAGCGTGCTACTTATGCAGTTCACATGTGCAGCAAAAACAAACAACCAATATGTGAAGCAATATTTTATTACTTATCAATTATATTTAATTTGCTACACAACAAAAATCAACTTCAGTTTTGTCTCCGAACATATAGGCGTTAAATTATTGTCACCAATGTTATAAGAATTGAATGTTTGCAATATTATAAATAATGCGCAATAAAAGCAATGTAATAGTACAACGCACGAGTTTAAATACGTGAAACGCTTACGCACTTGCAGCATTCGAGAGCAGCTATAATACACATATTGAAGCTATCACTTCGTAACGACGAGGTGAAGTTCATTGCCTTCACGCAACAAGCAGCAACGTGTGTTGTTTATCAGTGTGGAGGAAGTGTATACTCACATATGTGTGTGATTCATGACTGCATGTATATACTTCTTGAAAAGTACTTTAGCTTCGCGATCAAGAGCATTTGCAAAGTTCGTAAATAAACGAGTCACGTGTCGCCTGAAGACGTCAAAATGTGAAACGCATGTTATAAGTTTTCTTTAAATCAATATAATTTTTAGATTTCAGCATTTACTTCTATAAACATGTGTTTCTTATATGAACATACAGTTTCTAAAATCAAATAAGCTGATATTTTGCACATTACTGGGAATTATTTAATGTGTGTTGTACTTATATAATTTTGGAATAAACAAATATCAGTTCTTTTCTTAAAGGGTAGAGAAAAAATTTAAAAAGATATTTTTTTAAAAGGACTATAGCTAATGAAAATCTTACCTGCTAATAGTTCTTTTACATTGTAGTACCTCATCTAAAAATCAACTTTTTCTTGACACATGTTCTAGCGATTTGTCCGATTTTTATTAGATGATTAATTGATTAATAGATATTTGGTAATATGTATTTCCCGGTTTTTCAAAATAAGAATTACTGATTTTTTAAAATTTTCAAATATGTAGACCCCGTAAAAATTAAAGATATAAGCTAAAGTTATCCCAACATTAAGTTGACAACTGATTTTTCAGCTCGATGCAACTTTTTCGATTAAAAATATAATGAACTGTTACCCAAAAGTGGTTTTTGATTGTTTAGCATAGAAACTCCTGGTGCTCTCAAACTACTAGGCAAACACTTTAACTGACCCACTAAAAGTATTTGACATGAATAATCCGAATGGTGCAATTGAGTGACCACAGCGCTACATAAAAGTTAAGGGAAGTTTCAAACAGCGCCGTCCGACGGTTAATAGTTCAAAGTGTCAATCCATATTCCACTAGGTAACGAGTTAAATTATAATGTCGACTATGAGTTGTAGACAAGCCAAACCATTCCTGGGAACTAATATAAACCTATATAAACAGTAGTGAAATTTCGCAGACTTAATAGGGTAGTCGCGAAAATCATAACGATGCTCTTAAGAGGTTACGGTGATCTAAGTTATCAAAGGCATAAAATGAGTATCGTAAAACATCCTACGGAAATATGGGGGAGAAGGATGAAAACTCATTTCATAATTTCTGTCAGTGCTCTTAGTCTTTACTTGTATATAAGTTCATTTCATTAGAACACGAACTGTTTCAAAAACACACGCTCACCAATAAGATTTTTAACCTAATGATACATGGCACAATTTTTTAATAAACAAATCGAGCTGATTTTTAAATAAAAAAAAGTATTTTGTTTCTCTGAACCATCGTTAATGGTTGCAGCAATTTCTTATAGTTTATTGACAAAATGTTTTTCGTTTGGTTAAAAAGATCTGGTTACAGATTATAACAACTTTTTTGTTGATGATTGCATAACATCGCGTATTAAGATTTTGCAATCAGTTTTAAAACTTCATTTAGTCAAATTAAAGGCACATAATTAAATAACTTGAGAATGGATCATGAACATTAATATCAAGATGTTTTGAACAATATTAGTATTTAAAAATTAATATCTTAAAATTGTTTCAATTTATAACAATACTTTTACTAAATTCAAATAATACAAAGCAGCATTTAAAATAAAGAAGCACTTGCTACAATAATTATGGAATATTGATCGACTGCAATTTACATCAACCGTTGTCAATACTGTAAGTAATATTGATTTATACGTTTTAAGTCAGTAGTGCTACATCCTCGAATCCACCAAATTTGAATTATACGCCTGGACATATTGCTTCAAGCCGGTTATAATCAATATCGTCGCAATATTCGAAATATTTACACATCATATTGGCGCAATATTGTAGCAATATATGTTGTGTTATTTGAACACTTGTCTAGTGATCAAACACTAGATAAATGTTACGTTCAGACATTATTACAATAATAATAAAAACTTGTTGATTTAAATCATGTTGATTTATCATAATGAAAAAACTCATACAATAAAGAAAAAGTTAATTTACAATTTTCGAACAGTTATATTTTTTGTTAACAATCTGCAGCAAAATGCAGTCGTATATTTTCAAATATCGTACAACTTGTTTTATGTCGGTCCAAGTGTGATGAAAAAAGTGTGACCAGTAAGAAAAGTAGATATAGTGACCAAAAAAAAGAAAAGATCGACACGGAGAGAGCTCGCTTCAAAGATTACCATATAATTGTGCCCGGAGGGCGCATAAGCTTTACTACGACGCAATTTCTACGTCCTTCTTCAACGAGCGAATGAAACGGTACTCTTTCCCTACTTCACTGCCTAACTTCCCTAAGTGCACACGTTTTATATTCCTTTTTTCTGCATCCTGTTTTGTTTGATAAAATATGTATTGCTACAATGTTATCTTCATCATTTTTAAATTGTTCTAGGTCACATTTTGTTACTATTTGTTACAGTCTGTTAGATCAATTGCGATAATGTCGAACTTGACGAAAATTTGAAAAAATTCGATAAAACAACAATGCTTCGTTTCATGCTCGTATAATTCTTGGCTAAGCTTGTACTTTAAATGATAGCTCAGAATTTCGACCGTAAATGTAATTGTTAAAAGGAGAAAAAATTATTTCAGTACAACAGGTTATCATTTATAAAGACGAAGAAATATTAAAAGAAAAATTAAACTGATGATTATAAAGTTGTATTCTATGAGATCCCTATTTACTATAAAAACTGGTTTTTCACCTTAAAAGAGTAAAAGTAAAACGCTTGTTTGAAATAATTAATGTTTTATTCAAGAAAATCGTAAACTTTGATTTTTTTATATTTTGCTCTCCTTGTCAAGTACGTATGTATAATCATTTCGCTCGACTATCATCATCAACATTCGCTTCAAAACATGGCTAACTTTATTTACGCAGTCACTGACCCCGTTGATTTCTATCATTTTGATTTTATTGATTAATTATCAACATATCTGATATTCGTAAATTACTTATCATATAAGTTGTAAAAAAACTGCCTACTTTTATGGGCGGGTACCTCATGAAATGTCACAGAAGATGAATGAAACAAGACTGAGAATCTGTATACTATTCTCATGATTTAAATTATTGAAAAATTGATAGGCAGTTAACAATTATTGAAGTGTCAGATATTTTTCTTTTCTTGTCCAGTTATCAAATTTCAATTTTTATAATTTATTTTATTATTGTAATGTTCATGCTGTTAAACCCCACAGAATCAAATTCGTGTCTTCTTTGTGTTTGTCCAACAATTACCATCAAGTTAACTAGTTGTGTACTGTCATTGAGTTTATTCTTCGACTTTAGTCTAGAAAACCTCCTCAAGTATTATATGTTTTCTTCGAGTCTTGTCATAGTCAAATTCATTCAATGAGATAATTTCCACTACGAAACACATTTCTACTTTTCTAAAGACTGCATTACTTCGACATCAACATCAAATAAATAATTCGGTCGCTCCTAGACTGAAGGGGGTTTTATCTAATTTACATCGACACCTGGACTCCGGAATTCTTACTTTAGCTGTCTTGAAAACAATTTGAGGAAAATCTACTGGATTTTCTGTTTCCGTTTCTTCGACCCTTATTGGGTCTTCGACCAAGAATAATTTCTAAAGGTCACTAATACTTTTGAGTTTCGTCCGCATTTAAATTCTTGATTGATTCCACAAAGCTCTAATCTTGTTTCACTGCCCCTGAAGACATCTGGATCAACTCTTTCTCTCTAATTCTAATTGTAAAGGATTCGAATAGAAACTTTAATAATTTAATTTAATAAATTTGTAACCTAAAGGTTCAAATGTTTTATATATTTCATTATCAATTTCACTTCTTCTAGATATATTTTCCAATTTGCTACAATAATTAGGTTGCCTTTCATCTTGTAGATTCATACTCTACGTCTGCTAAGTTGCAAAATAATGTGGAGCTGCGGTTCATGATCACAACGCCTACAGGACACCACTTTCCCACCCTTACATCGGATGATTCTAGGTTCCCAAATCCCCATCTCGTATTTATCCTCTGCTTTGACGACATCTACACTATGGCTAAGTCCCTAGTAACGATCCAAGGTCTTAGCTACGTTGCAGACAATCTCTATTGACCAGTGCATGGAGGTGCCCTGGATGCAAATGCATGTGAAACATTACATCAATACTATGAATCGAAGTACTACTCCCAGTACATAGTTGTATTTAATTAACAATTCGCATTCAATATACTTAGCTTATGTAAAAAATCATTTGCAGAAATCATACCTGCAGATATTAAATATTATTAAACTCAACATTTTTTACAATTGAGGCATCTCTTAATCTAGATCTTAATGGGGTTTAAAATCTTAAAAGGATTTATTTCAAAAGTGCAGCATTGATTTTAAATGGTATGTTCCATGTCAAGAACCGGAATCTCAATATTCTTGACTCTATTTTGAGAGTTACCTAAAGACACTTAATTAGAAGAACTAAAAAAACTTACACTTTTTGCTATAGAGGCTGCTTTGTTAATTTATGTATTTTATTATAATTTGATGCTTCCTATCAAACCGGAAAACCGAAGTCAAATAAAATAAAGTTTCGTTCGCACTCTCACTAAATAACCAGCAAATGATATGTCGTTGAAATATATTCCAGCATAATAACAATTCACTTCCAAATATTTAGAATCGAAAACGACAGTTTTGCGGTTTTTGTGGTTAGTTGATAATATAAACTTGTGAAATCGATTACAATTCTATGTAAATTCGCGTAAATGTCAGTGCTGGAACAACGAATTAAGCATTAAGCTATAGAAACGAGAAACGCGATATCCATTCTGAAGATTTAAATTAATAAAGGTAATCGCACTAATCTGTTGACACACAGCAACCTGGCCATCAGTTGCATTGTGATGGTCGCCAAAATATGCAAATGAATGGAGTCTGGGTGGCAATACAAAGGCGGGGACAAACGAGAATGCGTGTCATCACTCTAGTCATCATTCAACCTGCAGTATATTGTTCGTGTGAGAGTACACGTGATAATGAAAATACCGTAATAGTATGGAGTCATCAATACAATGAATAGCTCCGTGCGATGGTTGATCCATTAAATTGCTCTAGCTTCATTCGTAAAGTAAAATATATCACACACGAGCTTAAATACCGAACGTTCGAAAATCCGAAAGTGTATGCATTATTCATCGTTTCCAGTGTAGGCTATATATATACTTTTGTTTATTGCTTGAGGTTAATTACAATTTTGGATCAAATAACTCTATCTGTTAGAGTGCGCAAGTCCCTTGCGCAGTTCGATATTGGTGTCGATGAATAACATCGAATTCAGAGTTCGTCATATCGAAGTGTTACAAAAATCCTACTGTTATCGTTTTTCAGCAAAACATCCTTACAATTCTTCTTTCTTTTTTAAAAATTGTAGAAATTGTCAGTTTAAGATGGTTCATTCAACAGGGTATACTGATATTGAAAATATTTTTTCCAACTCTGTTTTTATCCAGAATTACTTCCAGGTTCTTAGCCTTTAAACACAGTACCTTATATTTCCTTGTAAAAACTACTATCTTCGTTTTTTCTGGGTTCACAGATAGTTACAAGAGACTGCACCAATATTTGTCAATCTTGTACGTTTGGCTTAGTTTTTAACTTAACTTTTCTACAAAAATTATACAAAACCCCTATTAAAAGTTTCAGGCAAAATGTATCAATTTCTAAAAAATTCGTCAGCCATCCTCAACCATTTTTAAAAATCAACATCGGATTCGTAATCAGCGACCCCAAAAACCATAAATTAACAAGTTTCAAGCTAATTGAATCGAAGAAAATTAATCCTTTATTTTGTATCCCCATTTGAATTTTTAAAAAACCAACATTATATTCGTAATCAGCGACACAAAACATCCCTAAATACAGAATATAACGAAAATTGTGGTACTAAAAAAAGTCTGTCATTAAATGTCTAACCCCATTCTAAAAAAAACATTTTTTCGTAATTTTACGGACTGCTCTGTCTCTTACCCGAAGTCATAGAAATTAATTAGAATAAGAGACAGAACACTTTTCTATAATCATACTCTTTGTATTAGTAATATAATACACTTTTGTTATAAAACAATTTTTTTTAAGTATATATACACTGATAGAGGTATTCATGATTTTTTTAGTATTAAAAAAAATAATTTGAGTGATCATAAAGCCTGTTACCCTTTATGAGTAGAATTCAGAGCTTTTGTAGCATGGACCGTCACATCAGGTCAGAAACATTCATAAATAATAGTTAGGTATAAAATGTCAGGAAAAAGGAATGGGTTGAGATAGATCAAAGAGGATTTAGGGTCTGTATCAGAGCAAAGAATACAGGGGAAGAATAATTTACATCATGCAACTTTTGTTTTTTAATGTTTTCACGCCACTGTGCACATGAATAAGGAAGTAGCTTTTGTGTTTTACATTGTTTACATAAAATACAACAGAGAAACATTTCATAAATTTTCTAATGAAAAAAATCGTTTTTTCTCAGTTATTACAATATAGAAAATTAAGAATAGTTCAAATTAGTATAGCAAACATTAGAATTCCATTGAACGAATTGAATCTCAGAATATTTTTTCTTGTAACGTATACAACTTTGACAATTTTGAGATTTTCTTTTGATATAATTAAGGGATCGGAAATAATACTTTTTTAAAGAATATTTTAGAGATTTTAAATATTTTATTTCTAATCTTTATAATGTAGGATTACTTTAGAATATGAAACAAATTTTGCATATTAGTAACAAAGGCCAAAATTCTAATTATGATATCGGTTATTAGAAGCTGCTGCGAGCTATCTGCCTTTGAGGATCAGAAACCTCTTAAGTAATTGAGTTACCGGATCTAAGAAGGGCACATAACCAATTTAATTTCCATGTTTTTTACATTTTTATTTCAGTAACAAATCTTTGGAAATATTTAGATAGAAGAAAATATTTCTTTCATTTAACCCTTAAAATTTTTTGGAACATCATTTTTCTACGGATACCTAGCCGGTTTTTACACAATTCCAAGTTGTATTATTTATTGTTACTTATATTAAATATCATATCTAAAGTAAACCTAAAATTATGATTGTTAGATAAAAGTTATCTATAGAACATCATAGGGTCCTCGTAAGGATCTCGCTGCATTTTCTTTTTCAAAATTTTTAACAAGATTCGAGTGTCACTGAAAATTTAAGAACCTAACAAGTTTTCAATATTTTTCCCTTCTAGAAACATAAAAAAAAATCTTCAACTTTGAATAACCCTTTAAAGCTCGAATTATTTCCACTGATTCGATTTCTATTAAACGTGGTACATAAATGTTTTCTGGGTCACTGAATTCGAATCTGAAGTCAAATATGCAAAATTCAATATGGCAAACAAAAAAAATTAAAAATCAGTAGAATTGACCTACAAAATATTAGTCAGGGGTTTTTGGGGTCGCTGAATTCAAATCTTGAGCAGAAATGTCAAAATTCAAAATGGAGGATCCAATATGGCGGACGAAAAAATAAAAAATTATTGGGATTGATTTGAAAGTTGTTAGTCGGGGGTTTTTGGGGTCGCTAAATTCGAATCTGATGTCGAAATTTAAAAATTCAAAATGGCGGATCCAATATGGCGGATGAAAAAAATTAAAAATCAATAAGATTTACTTAAAACTTGTTACTCGGGGGTTTTAGGGGTCGCTGAATTCGAATCTGATGTCAAAATTGGAAAATTTAAATTGGTGGATCCAATATATCGAACAAAAAAATAAAAATCAATAATATTTACTTGAAACTTGTTCCTCGGGAGTTTTTAAGCTGTCTGAATTCGATTTTGAAGTCAAAAATTCAAAATGGTGAATGAAATATTGAGGATGAAAAAATAAAAAATTAATGTGATTGACTTGAAACTTGTTATTGTGGTTAATTAATTTTTCGTAATGTTTTATGTTAAATTCCATATTTTTAACAACATTGATCCAATATCGATGGAATATTGTGGTTAATCCATATTTCTGTAAGTAAATGTCATTTTGATGTTAAAATCGATTTTATTCACCCTATTCAGAAGACGAACAAGACCGTGGGAGCTTACATGAATAGACCTTACGTATCCATTCCACACGCGACTTAACCAATCGTAACCGATTGGTAGTTCCCACTGCGATGGTGTATATTGGTAAACAGCTTCGTCACAGTCAATTCAGTGAATTCTCATGCAGGTGAGGTGGGTCTTTATTGAAACAAAATATCCTACGCTCCATTGCTTCCAAGTGTACTATTGATATTCATAATTTAATACTGGTATAATATTGGATGAGTTAATTAAATAAATACATTTTCATTGAAAGCATTACTGACCCACTTGAGAGTGATATCGGAATTTTCTTTTATTTAAAGAATTATTATAAAAAAAACAATTCAACATGGCACCTAAAAACTAAATCAGTATTTTTTATGGCAAAATTAAAAACTGAAAACTAAATCATTTATGGAAAGATGTTGACTCTCTGAAAAAAATTCTAATATTAATTAAGGCAAATTAAACGAAACATTCGGACAATGAATAAAATATTTATTTACTCCAACGTTTCGAAATCTAACTGATTTCCTCTTCAGGGAGTCTATCCAAAAAAAATATACAAAATTAAAATAATAAATAAATTATATAAGAAAAAATAGTAAAAGAAAATATAAAATTAGTTTAACAATAAATAAATAATTATCTTACCAAAAAATAATAATTAGATTTAAATTTTTATGCACTGACGATGGAGTAGAGTCTGGAGTCATAAAATTATAAAAGAACTTAATATTTAAAATAATTAAAAAAAATAATAATTTTAAAAAATTTTAACATATAAATGACAAAAATTATTAAAAATTGTGAAAATAATACCCAATAACATTAGTAACAAGTTAATACAAATTTAAATATTAATTCAATGAAAATAATAATTTTTGAATAAAAAATAGATAATAAATAGTAGAAAATTAATAACTGGTAAATAATAATCAGTAAAATAAAGAGAAAAAATAAAGAGAAAAAAATTATAAAATGAAATAATAATAATAATAATAATCTAATATTAATCATTTAGGGGGATTTTAGTTAATTTTCTAAATGTGAGGAATTAAATTTTTTACATTTCTACTTTATTGTTTTGACGGTAATTAAAGAAAAATTGTTCCCATAGGTAAATTTAGAGAATGAATTTTGATAGCTCTGAGAATATTAATTTATTCTCATGAGGGAAAATTATAAATGTTTTATAATGCACTGAATAAAAAGGATGCACACTGTTGAAGTTAGATGAGAGGACGGGTGCACGTGGATTAGAAAGGGTCATAGAAGACAGGGTGGAGAACGCGTGCAGGTTCTGGGCGGAGTACGACTGATCCATAGGGCCAGAAGTCACTGAGTGACACACGCATGACTGCCACGCTTCGTGGTCACGCTCAAAGCCCAAGAGGAGTATGCATACAGTGAACTCTGAACATAGTGGGTCACGCTTGGATTCTTCCTCTAAACGGCGAGACCAGTCGTCACCGTTCGTTATATTATCAAGGTGTAACCATTCACTTGAAAATCTCTCACTGACATGCTTTCTATTTTTTTTAACCCCTCGCATGTTTTTCAAATTCAATTTTGGAGAAAATTCTCATCGTTCGCCTCTATCGGGAGTTTTGGTTTTAATCTCTAGGGAAAACACAACAAAAATATATTATTTAGTCTCCTGTGAACCCCTTTTTAGTGTTTGAAATGCATATACATTTTAAAAAATTTATTTTTCCAAACTACGAGACCCACGTCGGAGAATTCCAAATTTGCCCGGAAATTCCAGGGAGAATATGTAAATATTTTTCCGAAACATGGAGATACTCAAAACATTTTAAAATTTTATTTCTGATTTCAAATTTTTGTCTTGAAAAACGACGATGGTCGCGCCCTCGTCACAAAATTCACTGGAATTACCCCCTGGAAATTTGATGTGATTCCCGTGGAAATTCCGTGCAAGGTTTTTAATTTAAAAAATATTTTTAAATTTCTATTATGATCGATGTCCAATAATAAGATTTCTTGTAATTAATTTTGCAATGATGAATAATAATTTAAAATTTATAAAAACTTCACCCAGACACTATTTTCAAAAGTATTAAAAATTCGTAGCAAAAATTTAAATATATTAGAAATTTTTTTTTTAAATTCTCGAAAAAATTTCAATTACTTTTATAAATAATAAAATTCATAGGTATTTGAAAATCAATTATTTTCGAAAGTTCTAATAAAATTCTTCTCTAAAATTGAATTATATTCAACAATTTTATTAAAATTCTTGTTAAAATTTCTATTATTTTTAAAAATTTTCCAAAAAAAAATTTCATAGAATTTTACGCAAACATATTAATTATTTTCAAAAATAATAAAACTCATTTATACAGAATTTTCATTATTTTTAATACAACTTTAATCAAAACCCTCAAAAAATGTAATTATTCTTAAAACTTTTTTAAAAATTATAAAATTATGTTGTAAAGAATTAAATTATTTAAAACAAATTTCAATAAAATTTAACTTTAAAAAATTCAACATGGATTCAATTATTTACAAGCTTTTAATCAATTTCTGAGCAATAATTCAATTATTTTCATAAATAGTAAAACTTTTCGCAGAAATTCAATTATTTTTAATATAATTTTACAATATTAAAGAAATTCGTAAACAAACTCAGACATATAAATTCGTTTACTGCAATTAGATTTTTCTCTAGAAATTTTTTCCAAAGGAATTTGTTTTTTTGATCATTTGACAAACTTTTCAGGCTACGTTTTTTTTAATACAACTGTCTTATGAAACATTTGTTTCAATATTATATTGAACTAATGTTATAAACTCCAACAAGGAAATCTGGACTTTTGGAATGTTTTGTTTCGTCAGCCCAAGAGTCTGATCTAATTTAAATCGTAACCTAAGTTAAGCCGGTGGCATTGCAACTCACTGGGAGATTTTATGTGGATTAAGTATTTTTAGAATAAATAGGTTAGTTCCCAGTTCATTGTTTTGAAATATTTTAGATACTATTTTCTCCCTTTTTATCTTTAGCTTTAAGGAAACATACTGAGCAAACTTTAGACGCTTTGGATAATGACAAAATTTTGCAGCTTGCAATATAAGCTCACCAAATAAATTGGGTACAGTTAGTTATTAATATCAATATTTCTGAATGATAATCATGTATATAAATTATAACTAAATAAAAAATGGTTATGATTAAAATAAAATATGGTTCTTATCATTCTTATTAAGTTTTTGGTATTTGGAAATTTATAACAAAATTTAAAGCGAAAGCTATGATATTAGGCAAGGTATTTTTTCAATTTTTGACTGGAATTTTATATGCATTGACCTAGAAAATTTTTTAAATTTTTACTGTTCTAGCAATTGTTTAAGTCTAGAACAAAATTGTCTATTAACAATTGTTCATAAACAAATAATAACGTTCTTTAAAAAAATATTTTTTCATCTTCTGCTGATTGTCGGCTGTGGTTACTTTTTATTAATTCTAAATTCAAATAATTTCAACGAGTCAAATATTGATTGGTACTGTTCTAAGTAAATGAGTGCTTTTACTTGAAATTCGTACACTTTTTACCCAAACATGCATATTTTTCCAAAGTACAATAATAAAAATCCAGTAGCAGAGAATTAAAACAGAAAAGGACTTTTATGGTTTTCTTAAATTAAACCTCACTAATTTCTTTTTCCATAAACGTTTTATATACGTATTTATAAAGCAAAATTCGATCAGTGGAAGGTAATTTCAAGGTTTATTGGGCTAATTTAAATAACAAGCTTTGAGGGTCGAATGCTATCTCATTTCGATAGTTGCATATCTTGAATCTTGTCACCCCTCTTTCTAGCGCCATGACGCTGATGAGTGAAGGATTTACGGACTTTTATTACAGCATGCATTTATCTCAAATGGTACTCATGCAAATTAAGATCTCCGTTTAAGCACAACATGTTCATAGCTTAGGCAAAGTCTCAAGAAATACGCAACTACCAGTATTCGTCTTAGGATAAGAAGAACATAAAATGTAAAAACGTCAAAGAAGGAAAATTGAGTGAAAGAGGATAACTTTGTTTTAAACATCGTTAAACTTTTTATTTCTGGCTTACGACAAATATATATGTAAATTTTACTTCCACTATAGATAGGAGGAATCCTAGAAAATAGACTGCATTTTTATGCTTTTTAATTAATGTTACTAATTAATTAATTTGTTTTAATATAATCAGTAAGAAGGAGAAGAAGATATATATTTCATCTATTTCAAAAGATGATAAATCGTCCCTACGTTTCTTAGGAGTACTACTACTTTTTTCAAAATCTTTTGTATAAGTTGCTTCTAATTTTTTTTTTGTAGAATGATGAGCTGTTTATTACCAGTTATGTCTTTACTCCGCTCGAATTGTTTCCATTATAATTATTTGTCAGCCTTTTATTCCTTTTTTCTTTCTATCCGTAACTTTCGGGTGGAGAATGTTAAGTACCACACGGATCAAAAAGGTACAATTGTGGTTTAGCTTCTTCTTCAAGTGGAGGTATACATCCTACTCTTTGAAGATAAAGTGGTTGCAGGATCTTTAAATCTTTGATCGTTTATGATGAACTCTATTCTCAAAACGAAATGGGCACATCCTTAGAACTTTTAAACTTTTAGGTATTGGTTCTTTGTCAAGGCACATTCTTGAAAATAATTTTATTGTCTTGTGTATTGATCAAAGAATAGAAAAAACCTTGCGATACTCATTGCGTTCAAATTGTAAATGGAAGGTTTTTTACAAATTTCCTATTGAAACTAAATATGATTCAATATTCTAAACACGGAATTCATGAATGTCAAATTATTTTCACACTCGGAATAGACAAAGATTCTATTTGTTGTTCAACTGTCAAAATATTGATGTCAAATATTTCAACCTTCCTTGACCCTTGTGTCCATGGTTCAGTGATCGGTATGTCACACAGTAACTCGGCATTTTGATTTACTAACGGTCGGGGATAAATCATTGATAGCTTATGTGTCTCAAGGGATCGACCAAAAACGTGGTCAATTATAATTGCCGCCAGATGCTTAGGACAGATAGGAAAAAGGCTTCAAGACTCCGCAATCTAAATCATAATAATGAAATTATATCAATTATTGAAAAATTATTAGCGCAGATGAAAATATTTATCGGAATGAAACTTGTAAACTGTAAATAAGAATCAAATACGTTCAGCATTGATGTTTACAATTTTTATCATAAGGATATGTTTAAAAATTTAAAAGTATACTCACCAAATTACTTAAACAAGGTAGGAGAAATTATCGACGCCGTAAGATGCACATGCGTGGTATTGATGAACCCCGGCAAGCAGATTTAGTTGAAATAATACCTTATCACAAAGATACAAAAAGTTTGAAAGCACTTTAAATACATTATTAAAAGATATAAATTTCTGGAAATATATTTTAAAAATCACCGCGGATATAGATCTTTACAAAAAGCATATAATTTTGATTCGAGATTGGATAAATTCTTTTTGACAAAAAACAAATTTTCTGCAATTTAACTATGGAAACAAACCTAAAACTTTATCTATAGAATAGTTGTGAAAAAGTATTGTAATTTAAGAACGTAGCTAGACAATAAATATTACGAGTGTAAATTTATTACATCACAGAACACAAAAAATTGGACATATTGAAAATTCTACAGTATGAAATGTGGGAATGTATGTTTTGATTCCATAACAATTCAACACGGTGTTTGTAGTTTAATTAAAATTTACAGGTTTCACTTGCTTGTAAATTTGTGACTAACAAAAGAACAGCAGTTTTTTTTCAAATATTTGGCATTAAACAATGCTGTATTATAAAGTTTAAGTTTTAATACAGTCAGAGTACTAAACATTATAAGAAAAACTTTGAATTAGAAATTTTTAAAAGTTCACTAATTAAGGAGCAAGCGGACAAAAGAAGAGTCGATTAAAAAAATTCACTTTTCATTTCACGAGAATACACTGTAAAAAGAGGCATCTTATTTTAAGATACTTTGGTAGTCACTTTTAAGTTGTTTCCAAAAAGTTATCAAAAGCATCTTAAAATGCATTAGTTTCTAAGATAGAAGATTGAAAAATAAGATGTTTTAATCGTTTTAAAAGTCATTATAATGTATTTTAAGATACTTGTTTTTGCAGTGTTTTCACAGTGTAATAATTACATAAATTTCCAAATAATCACTGTTAAATTAAAAAAATTGTTAATAAAGAATTTTTGATTAATTTAAAAATATTTGTATTTAAACAACAAGATTTAAATTTTTTGTTTATTTAACTAATGCCCAAAACTATAAAATTCATTATTTATGATACACTTTGATATTGACCCATTAAGTTCGATGAAAAAAACAGTCATTGTATTAAAAAAAAGTAAAAATTGAATTCATAGGCAAATTGAAAAAAGTGCCTGTTTTCTGTTCTTAATTTACATTTTGTTTGACAACAATTGTTTAAATCAATTAAAAAATTTTAGAATATTTTTAGTAATTTATTATAGAATTTGTTTATAACAATTTTTTAACCAAATTACGACTTGACGAAAACAGTGACTCATACAAAACTTACTTAATATTACACACCGAATCGATTGGTGTTAACAGTTTTTAAGAATTTCTAAATTTTTGTTAATTTATTTAAACAATTATTTTTAAACAATTAGAAATTAGAAACAAAAAACAGGTATAACTTTTTCCAATTGTTAGTTTTACTTAAAATTCATTTGTTTATGCTTGAGTTGAAATACCCTTTGTTCATCGTAATTTGTTTAAACCATTTTTTAGAACAAATTATGACTTGGAAAAAAGAGACCAATTTAAAACTTTCTTAATATTCCACACAGAATTGATTGGAATTAATAGTTTTTTAAAATTGCTAAATTTGTATTAATTTGTTTAATGTTTAAACAATTATTGTTAATTTTACTTGTTATGTGTCAAATTGAGGGTCCCAATCAGAAAAACGGTTATAAGTTTTTGAGAATTAAAAATTCTTGACCTCTCAGAAAAAATAGATTTAAAATTGCAATTTCTTTAAAACATTTCGTATTTGTATAAAGATTACCAAAATGTTCTCAAAAAATTGGGATTAATAATAGTTTAATTTTTGACTTAGAAATTACTTTTATTAATTTTTTATACTGTATTATGATTTCAGGTACTGAAAAAGTGTAAAAAAAAATTTGATACCCCTTTAAATGGTTATTTTTGATTATGGTTCAAATTTTACTATACTGGTACTTAAAAAACTCAACTACTTTTACATTTTTTAGTATTTTTCGTTCATAAAATTTTTATAGGCTCTTTTTACGATTTTGAATAATCAATCGTATGGATTTTAGGAAAGTTCAATTTTTTCAAAAAACAAAAGTTTCAAAATGGTAAATAAAAATTATTTTTTAATTTTAACAATATGAGATATGAAGGTAAGTCAATGAGTCTACTACTGTTAATAAGAGAATATTTATTGAGAAATCAAGAGAAGAGGTGACAATTGAAATATTATTTGTACTAGAAATCTAACTTGGAGGAATGATTTTAGGACAATTTGATATTTTGAATATTGAGAATGATTTTAACTGGGTCCGACTTTTAGAAATGATTTTCCCTTTCTGAATTAGAAAAATGATTTTCACTTTTATGCTTTGATAAGTCACTTTATTATGTTCTAAATTTAGTTCTTAATACTATTTTTATAGGCTGTAGGGTAAATTTCCAAATTAATATTCTTTCTTGTACCGGATGACTACATTTTCTTGACTGACTTCTTGTGGATAATTTAGCCCTTTTCGTACAAAACACTGTTCTCAAAGTGGGTGGAAATGAATGGGTTTTTTGAAAACCCAATTTCTGTTTGTTTTTTGAAACACTTGTTCAACGCATCCCTCTGAATTCATTAAATTGTATATGGATCCTGTTCTACTTTCTAATACACGTGTTGTTTATCTGGATTTAAAAATTATCACAATTTGTTAAGTTGTTTTTGTTACATTTCGGTTGTTAATTTTAAACTAATTCGCAGAAGTTATTTGATAATTAAAAAGAGAAGAGTTTGATTGCACTTTGTAAAAAAATGATTCTTAATTAAAGCTAATTTTGGTATTGAAGTGGAACGAAATTATGATTTAGTGCCAAAATGGGTACTTAATTGGTACCTTTCTTTTCACAGTGCACAGTGTATAGTATATAGTAGAGTATACATTCTAAAAAAGTGTATAGAATCAAGTAGATACTGCGTTACAGAAACTGGAAACTTCCATGATAAATTTGCACACACACGGGGTTGTTTTAGGGATACAATTTTAATGAGGGGAAAGTCACGTATGATGTAAATATAGTTGGTGAACCATTAATTATATGTTGAGAGAGAGAGAGAGAGAGAGAGAGAGAGAGAGAGAGAGAGAGAGAGAGAGCTCCCTAATACAAAGTACTCGCAATTGACAAAAGTTGTTGGTACCATATGAATATAATCACCGGTGATCGAGGGTCTCCAATAATGTGAGTAGTTTGAAAGGGATTCCAGAAGCACGTGGTCGATCGAGTTCGAATTATACAGTTCGAAGCAAAAGGATTGCTTCGGGGATGACAGAAAATTGAATGCAACTGGTGAGACGGAGGCTGCCAATTCGGACACCGGTGGTTATGTGGGTGGCTACCGCACATAGGCATAGGGTATTAAATATAAATAGTAATACTCTGTGCATTACTAGGGGATTGGGAGCGAAATATGTCATGCGGGGTGAATGCAGTTGTTGGTACGTTCAATTAGATTCTAGAGCTTTCGGCTCGTCTGACAGATAGTGACTGATTGTTCCGCACGGCTGAATGGTGCGTAAGATTAATTGGAGAAAACATGAGAAGTCAGCTGGAAATCAATTATAGTGCAACACAATGTTAAAAGCAGAATGCACTCACCTGATTTCATCACACCGTACAAATAATAATTTCATCTAAAAGTTAAACACACACACTTTCTATTCTTCTTTGTGTCAATGTAGGGGAGAATCGAATAAATTCATCAGTAGGGTCACTTATCATAATAACTTGTGGAAAATTGCTATGCCGTGAAATTTTCTAAAATTCATTTTAATTCTCTTCGAAGAGAATTTAAAATGCTTTGATAAAAAAACTATCAGCTCTTTGTTCTCAGCTAACTTCTTATTTACTTTATAAAATAAAATGTTCATGTGCAAAAATATAAAATAATATAGAATTTAAAAATTTTCAATTCAAATTTTTTTCATCAAAAAAATACAACTTAGAAATTATTCAATGAATAATTTTACTCAAATATTTCAAAAAAGTGTACGAATAGCCGCAGTGCGTAAGGCGCTGCACTAGTTGTGCTCTTCGGTGTTCGATTCCCAGCAAAGGAGATTTTTTAATTTGAATACAATTACATAAATATTTCAAAATAAATTTAACTTTAAAACAGTTGCGTTGACAATTCCAAAAATACATCAACTTTCAAAGGTGTTGAATTGAAATTTTATAAAAATTCAATTTTGAATTAATTTACTTAAAAAAAAAATTAGATTTTTAAAAAATTTCAATTATTCAAATTCTTAGAAAATTAGTTTATGTTTATTAATAATAAAAAATAACTGGATTTATAAAAGAATTCTACTTAAAAACACCACAAAAATCGAATTTTAGAGAAATTACGAATTATTGCAAAAATTCAATATTATTTTCAAAAGGAATAAAAATTCTTAGCAAACATTTGAATATAATAACATTTTATTTTAAATTCTGAAAATTATTTTCAAAAATTCTTATAAAATTTTTCTCTAAAATTCAATTATATTAAACATTTTTATTAAAATTCTTGTTAAAATTTCAATTATTTTTAAAAATTTTCCAAAAGAATTTAATTATTTAAAAGAAAATTTGTGATAGAATTTTACGCAAATATATTAATTATTTTTCAAAACAATAAAACGCAATACTACAGAATTTCAATTATTTTCATTACAAGTTTAATCGAACCCCTCAAAAACTAATTATTCTTAAAGATTTAAAAAAAAAAATTATAAAATTATGTGTAAAGAATTCAATTCTTTAAATGAATTTTCGATAAAATTTTACTTAAAAAAATTCAACATGGTTTCAATTATTTAAAAGTTTTTAATAAATTTCTGAGCAATATTTCAATTATTTTCATAAATGATAAAACTTTTCACAGAATTTCAATTATTTTTAATATAATTATAATTGAATTATTTTGAAAAATGTAATTATTCTTAAAAATTTTATTGAAATTTTCGTTTAAGAATCTCATGAAATTGAATGAGGAACAAGTGAAATTCAAAAAGTTTCAAAGAACATTTTTAAAAATTATAACTGATTTATAGAAGAATTTTAGTTAAAAAACTTAGAAAATAATACAATGAAAATAATTTTCAATAATTTTATTATAAGTTGTTTAATTTCAAAAAGGTTTGAATTTGAAATTTTTGCAAGTCTCAATTCCTATGAAAAAATAATAATAATTAAATATTTATTTTAAAAAAAAGTTATTCATATTTTCGAATAATTTTACAATTAAAGAAATTCGTAAACAAATGTAACAAAACATTTTTTTAGATAAAATTTTTCTTCATTTTTTAATAATACAATAATTTTCAATTACATTTTCTTTTATACTTTGTAATTTTAACAAATAGAATTTAGAATGGTGGAAGAAGTTAACAATCTAATATAATTAGTACGAAATTATTAATTCTCGATAATTCTTGTGTTATTTTCCATTTTTATCAATGTCAATGATATACCTTCAGTAAAGTACATGCAACAATTTCAACATCATTTCTTGTCTAGTGAAATATTCATTACACTAATTTTACGATATTTACTAAAATAAATAAGTAATGAACTTCACTATCCAGTGCTAGAAAAAAATGCAAAGATATGGATTGTTTTACTGGAAATTAGTCGTTCCGTGGGGTATATTTTCTTGTAATTTATTAAATTGCAAAGTAAGCGTTTTCGATGCGTATTGTATTTTTATTCGTATGGGGTCTTGCATTTTTTATGCCACTAAAGTTGTTTCTTTCGCTGCCTGTCAATCAATTAGAGTTCTTGTAGTCTCCTTTTTTCATGGGATATACGTTTTCAAATATTTCTTGGTGTATTTTTCTATTTATATTATTTAAGCTTAAACGATGTGTTAAAATAAAACCGATAAACCGATGTTCTGTAAAGTATCAGTTTTAAAATAAATTTATTCTATTATCGGTAAACAAAAGCTTTAATTCCAAGAAATTTAGGGTTGGAAGTCAATTTTATTTTTATTTAAAAGGCAAATTTTAATGGCTGTATATTTAAATGAATTCAGACTTTTTTTCTGTCTAATATTGATTATAGAATAATAAAGTTTTTGCATAATGTATTGTTTTAAGTAGTGAAGATTCCAAGTATGTTATAAATAAAAATTTTTTCTGCTTGTTTGTCTGTCGGGTGATATTTTGTACATGCATCACTTAGTAACGAGTTGACCAATCATAGAAAAATGCAAAAATTTTATTTTTTCAAAATTCAAAATGTCGAGCAAAAAATATAAAAATGTTAATTGTCAAAAAAAGAACAAAATTTTCTTGCAGATTCTGAAAGAGGACTGAAAAATACATGAAAATAAAATTTTTATGGACAAATTTATTAAGGGAGGTTTAAAATTTGTTTTTTAATTTTTCCAAAAGATTCCAAAAAAGCTTTGAAATAATAAAGAAGAAAATTCTTCGATGAAGCACAGTTACTGGAACCCTCGCAGTAATCGATGCAGTTTCCTTTTTTGTTTCTATAAACTTTAAAACAGTTTTAAGCATGTAATATAAAGGCAAAAGTGAAAAGTATTTACTCTGATTTGAAAAATGAATCCAAATGCATATAAATGTTGTGGTGTCACTGACCCGAACCTTGCAATTGATTTGATTATAGTCTTCAAAGTGGCATAGGAGCTTAGCAATCCTGAAGAGCTTTTTAAGACACGCGAAAGAAAGACTACTTTCTGCGGGAGCATTAGTTTGAGGTAGCTTCCTGGATAATTAAAGTCCTTTATGCAGATTTTCTGCTAAGGCCAGACGCTTCGAAGGAACGTAGGATGCGTGTCTACCATGTGCTTCTGTCCATGAAATTATGATATGTGTACCTCGGAACTTTACAACTACTTCGCTAATTGGAGGGTTTGACTGTCATGACTCTTCCCTCATTGCAAAACAAGCTATTGTCTGCTTACTATTAAAGTATAAAGAAATTATACCCTTAAATCACAAATTTAATATATTACATTATTTTTGAATCTTCGAACTAATAACTCGACGAATCTAAAACGACCAGTTTTTACAAAGTACAATGACACTGATGAATGCATGAAAAATGTTTTTTCTCTTATAGCATTTTCGTACACATTCAATAAATCAAAAAATTAAATCACATTACAAAAATTGTAATTTTAATATTTTTTATGGTGCGGGACTGAAACTTTTTCTAATAATCAACCGGGGTCATGTGTTTAGAAAAGGGTCAAATTGAGTCAAGGTCAATTAAATCCAATTAAAAGTTGAGAGCGGTTAGAGGATAAGCAAAGCAAAGAGAGCGAGCGTATAAAGTTCCTAATTTGTCCATTACGAATGGTTTATTCAGGTGGCTGATTGACTCTAGGCACACCATAATTAAAAGTAAGCTACCACTGCGTACAATCTAAGAGACTATTAAACCGTTACGAGGGTGCAGCCAGAAACGGCTTAACTTGCCTGAAAATGAACAACTATTCACGTGATTAGATAACTATCTTGAATTATATTATTAATTTAATACTGAAGGCACATTATGGCAGAGCGAAAATTCTCCTCCATCTTCTAACAAACTTTTATTCTTCTAATGTGTAACATTATTTATATTGTAACCACAATACAATAAACAAAAGTTAACAAACTACCTTCCTTTTATATTGATTAGAAATTTTCAAAAAATCCACATTCAAACCCTTATAAAATTAAACAATTTATAAAAAATTCATATAAAACATAAAGAAATCGATAAGAACCGTGTGTGATAAAATAATTCTTTATATCATAAGAATATTGTTAGTATACAAATTCTTTACAGTTATTTTTATAAACCCAAATATTTTCTACAATTTTTAACTAAAATTCTTCTTTTAATCAATTATTTTTAACAACTTCTTTTAGGTATTTTCAACTCCATTTGTATGCAAATTGAATTTCACGAAAATTCCAATTATTGGAAAACTCAATTAAACTTTTAAACAAAAAAATAATTCTGCAAAATTCTTAGCATACAAAACTTAAATTTAAAAAATTTCAATTTCAATCCTTTGTAAAGTTTAATTATTTCTATAAATTCACGCTATAATAATTTAAATATTCAAATATCTAAAATTTCAACTAAAATTTATTTTTAAATCAAATTTTATTAAAAAATTCTACCAGAATTCAATTGTTTGAATTTAAAAAGAAACCATTGATTCAATAATTGAATATTTCTTGAACTTAAATTCTTACTAAGAATTTCATCAAAATTTTTTTACATAATTGAATTCTTTTGACAAACATAATTAAATTTTTTGAAGACTTCGATTAAGTTTGTATTAAAAATAAATGAAAACCTACAATGGGTTTTATTATTTATAAAAATTGTTCAATCTGTGAAAAGAATTTTATTATTTATGAAAATAATTGAACTTCTGTGAAATTTGTATCATTTATAAAAGTAATTATATGATTTAGTAGAAATTTATCAGCATTATTTTTGAAATAATTAAATTCTTTTGAAAATATTTTATATAGATATTGCAAATTCATTTTTAAATCAATTATTTAAGAAAATTGTAAGTGAATTCAGTTATTTAAATACAAAAATAAACAATTTATTGGAGAATTAAATGTTTCTTAAAACTAAATTCTCATAAAGAATTTTATTAAATAATTTTTAATTAATTAAATTTTTTCGACGAATTTTAATAAAAATTTTATAAATAATTACATTTTTTGTGAAATGCAATTAAATTTGTATAAAAAATAAGGAAAGTTCTGTAATGAGTTTTATTTTTTTTTAAGTAATGGAATTATTGCAAAAAAAATTTATAAAATTTTTTTAAATAATTGAACTCCTATACATTTTTATTATTTATGAAAAAAAATATTTGTTTAGAGTTTTATTAAAGTTTTTTTAAAATAATTTAATTATTTTGAAAAATTTTAATAAAATAGTAGATATTGAAAATCATTTAATTGTTGAAAATAAATGAATTTCAGAAAAGAATTTTACTACTGTTCAAAACACTTAGTTGAAATTTTGACAAAAGTTTAAAAAAATTTGTAAGCGAATTGAATTTTTGCGAAGAATTTTATTAATTTTAAAAATAATTGAACTGCTTCAAGTTTTTGTAATTTCTTCAAAATTCAATTACTTTTACATAGTTTTTAACTAAAATTCTTCTATAAGTCCATTACTTTTAATTATTAATTAAATTTATCTATATTGAAAAATTTATCCAATTTCAGAAGCAGTTAAGTTATTGAAACTTTTCAAGAATCTAAGTTTTTAAAAATGTCTAATTAAATGTATTAAAAATTGAAATTTTCCATATCTAAAATTTCCAATTGATCAATCAACCTTTTGAAGTTGATCTACTTATGAAAGTTGTAAACTTATTTTTTTTTATAACATTGAATTAATTTTGAAAAACTTGAGTAAAATTTTATTAAATAATTTGTAAGTAATAATTTTATGATAGTTGTTGAATATTTAGGTTATTTAAAAAAATTATTGTCAGAAGTAGAAAAATTTGAACGTTTTGTATTAGAATTAGTGATAATTTTATTGTTTTGAGCTTTTCGCTTTCTAATATAGTTAGATTTCAAGAACAAACACAATAAATTTAGAAAATAACAATTTTCCAGGATATCAATAAATATTCCCTGACTTTTCCAAGTTTTTTCAAGTTTTTTTTCAATTTGTGGAGTGAATGACACCCGAACTAAAGATTTCCAAGTTAATAATAAACACCGGAAGTGGATTGTGCACTGGTGTAGAAAAAGATAATTTTCTAAATTTCACTCCCCTTGCTTTAACTCTATAAAATAGTTATAAAATCCAATAAAGAGTTACAAAGTAACTTTTCTTGTTCACATTGTAACAGTTTTTTTACAGTAAAATATTTAATTTTAATGTGCAATAGTAGAAGAAATGACCAAGATAAAAATTCTTTAAACTTTTCTGCACGAAACCTAGGCTATTAAATTAAAAGCAATATCTTTACACTTCAATATTAAGATTCTGACAGGCTATTAATTACATTTTAACCGCTTTAAATGAATAGTCGTTATTTTCTTTATCAAGTTTGTAGGGTGCGTTAGCGTGGAGTAGATCACTATGGCTTTTTTTCTTGTGTAATATTAGATTAAATGAAGCTGACAATTTGTTTGTGATTTTTTTTATCAAAGCGGATAATTAGTTTTACCACTATTGCACTCTATAATTTTGTACTTTCAGTACTAATGAGTTTTTAATTTTTTGAATCAGCTTCTTTTCTACTTATTTATTAAAATACATCCAACAGTCAGAAGACCAACTGCAGGATAACTTAAGGAAAATTACAGTTATACATACACAAGTAATCTAAATCAAGATAATTATGTGTTAATGGTTAGGCGAAGGTCGATTAACACGATTACTAATTTTGAAAATGTTTTCAAAGAGACACGAAATAAATCAATATCATTATACTTTTTAAAATATCTTAAACAAACAATATGCAATTTCTTCTAATCAGGAAAAGGCAAATACTATTAGCGACGATGTTTATAAATAAATTTTGAGAAAATTTTTCCAGTTGACATTTAAATTAAGTAAGAATTGATAAGTTTTGTGACAAAAAAACAATTTTGTTCTGAACGTATAGCGTAAAAGTGAAACAAAGATTCAATCGCAGATATAATTTTCAATTTACGACAAATGCGCTATAATAAATCCCAGGCAACGATTCACTCCTCTTACAATTGTGTCAGCATGAGTATTAAATTTTAACGAACAGTTCAAATAGATTCCAACATCTTTTATTGTAATAACCCTATCAAGTGGATGGATGATAATCAACAGAATAATTAAAGAGAACAGTACTTTGCCTTTTAGAAAAGGTCATGATATAACACTTTGATGGGCTTGCTATTTTTACAGCAATCGAAAAATCAATTTCTACCAGATTGCAATTCTAAAGAATCGTTAACGTTATTAATTGTTTTCAAATATTTTACAGCATCATTTTCATATAAGGATATGTAAATTATTTTCAATATGTAAATTAATATTGCATACATGTAGAAAAATAAAAGTAATGGTCCTAAATTTTGACCCTTACGCCTTGTGGTGCACCAGATGTAAGTGCTAATTGAAAGGAATAAAAACCTAAATATTGCACTGTCATTTTTCTAATCAGCAAATACGATTGGGGTAAATTTAGAGATTTATTTGGTAAATCAATATTTAGCGATGTCGAAATAGTCTTTAGATGATTAATCAAAAGCTTTAGGAATACTTATGAAGATGCATCTACTTCTTTGTGAGTTAATGATGATGATTCGATGAAGTAAACAAATGACTCCAAATCTAGTTGAAGGAAGTTCTACCTATAAAATATTTGGTAAAGTATTTTTTATCCTCTTTTATAATGACAAATAATCAATAAAAGAATTCTTGACCTATGTTCTGATCAGTGATTTCTTTTGTCTTTGTTCAAAACCCTCCGCTCCATAAATAAAACAGAAATTTTGAAAATAAGTTTGGTTATTTACAAGTCTTCTTCTGAGTCGTAATATAATCATTAAAAAATATTTTTAACGTTTTAATTTCTACTGAAACAAGGCAAAGAATTATTATTATTGTTAAAAATAAAAAATGTTTCTTTTAGAAATAATAAAAGTTAAAATATTGGGTAGAGTAAAATAGTTATTTATGATACGAGTGCATAAAGTGGGTGATTATACGAGTGTGACATTTGCAATACGAGCGAAGAGCGAGTGATGCAAATCAAACGAGTATAATCAGATTTACGGAAGAGTGGCATATAAAATTTTTTGTAACACTCACTTTCCCCTTCACCTAAATTTCCAACAGAATTGGCGACATTGCATTTGTGCAATATTGCTATAACTTTAGTAACTGCGAGGGAAATTATGGTTACACGTATACATGTCCGTATGAAAACGACCCACTTTGTCGACTTTATTTTACGAAATAATCACAATTTTTGAAAAGCTATTCCGATTTATGATTTTTTATTCTTAAAAAACCAAAATGCAAAATGCCCCACATGAAATTATGGGTTTACGATAAATTTATCGTAACTAAAACTAATCGTGACTAAGAAATAAGTTTTAACGTTTAATGATCATGAGAACTAATAGTGAAATGTTTAATTAGGAACTCGATTTTTTTACTGGATTTGATTTTATAAAGGTTTTAAAATTCACGTTTTGCAAATAGCATTTGCTTTTAGGATAATAATGCCCCTGACGCAAGTGTAGTTAATAAGCAACAGTATACAAATTTTTGCTAATTAGTTTATTTATTGAAAAGCCACTCATTCCGTTTTTAGTAAAATTGAAAATGATTTTTAGAAAAAGAGACAATCGAGTTAATGAATGTGATTATTTTAATGCAGCTAGACACATAGCATGAAAACGAATTTCATCCGTTTGGTCAAATTAGTTTTTTTTTTATCTTTAAAGCACCCAGAAGTAATCTGTTATAAAATTTTAATGGAAAACACTAAAATTTTCAGCCTCACGGGATTTCGTATCACATCTGCGATTCACGTAATCGAATCGATCACTTATTCCGTCACACAGTTCGTTTGCGAGTAATACCAAAATTGTCTCATTCGATTCGTTGTAATAAACGAGTCTAACGATTGGCACTGAAATCGCCAAGCGAATTATGTGTCGGCATTCGTTGAAAATTCAAAATCCCAGGATAGGCAGTTCTCGCATTCACACATTTTGGATATACACGGAATAATATTGCAGCAATCATATTATGAAACGACCAAATACGTCAACAGACAATGTGTATGCACTGAATAATGCATTGTTGATGCAGCTAATGCATGGTCAGCTACCGCATAGATAACCTGCTCCATGTTTGCGAATCAAAGTCATCACCCGCCGTACCGCATCGTCATTGCACTACATCGATGAAATGACTAGACGATAGCAATACTGCGATTTTCCGTATGCAAACTATCATCTGTAAACAGATGTTGCATTTACAACATGACATCAAGACGCTGAGCTACGCTTTACTCGTTAAAATGTTTACTTTAGATATACATGTTTTTGCCCACATTATCAAATACTCGTCAAACTTTTACGCTTCAGAGTAAACAGTGTTACACGCAGCGAAAGGGTAGTCAGCAGATAGTCAGTGAATGATCCATGGCTCCATGCTGCATGCAGACATCATTCGAGAGGGAAATTAAAATATAACGCATTATTGACTTGCTGCTTGTTTTCACATCATATCACTGTTACATTAGTTTCAGTAAACCTGATACAAGGATTTTTACCTTCTAGGGCTAAATCCAAACAACAGTAAACCATAGGCAAAAAGAAAAAGAGTTTCAAATTTTTATAAACTTTAGCTATGGTCAAAATCTAGTGAATCATGGCTAAGGATGACATTATGACATATGTCCCCATATGTAGCAAAACCATATCCAACGAAAAGAATCATTAAAAAAATTATTAAAAATAATCTAAAAATCTCTTCATTTTGACTGTGGTCCTAATTTGGAAAACTATGACGCAAGACAAAAATGTTTAAAAACCTGAAATTTATATATATTTTAAACACGATTAAACGACATCGAAACTTGTCCAATGACAAAAATATTTAAAACTCACTAAATTCTTAAATTTTGATGGTGGTTAAAGTAACTAGCGAACTATTACAAAGTTTGATTAATACCGATATTCTTTGGTTCTAAACTATTTTTGCCTTTGGACATCATTTTCTACACTGAAGAAGTAAAATTTTTTCAAAGGATTCAATTCTTTTAAAAAAATATTCCAAATTCAATTATTAGAAAAAAAAAATTTATAAAATTCATCCAAAATTCAATAATAATTTTCATAAATAATCAAATTTCCACCGGAATTTAATTAATTCAGGGTGGAATTTCAAACAATTTGCGAAAAAATCAATTTGTATACAATATGATTAAAAATAAAACAATTACTTTCACTAGTAATAACTTTATTTATAAAAATTCAATTAAAAAAAAATTATTACTAAACTTCTAAAAAATAAATTATTTATTTTTATAAATAAAAAAAACATTCAAATTCTTTTTTATTATTTTTAATGCTATTTCTATTTTCAATTAATTAGAGAAACATTTAATTATTTGCACAAATAAAGTTTTCTACAAAATTCAGTTATTTAAAACAAAATGTATATAAAATTTTTTAAAAAAAGTTTCATATTTAAAACAATGTTTACAATATTCTTATATAAAGAATCAAATTACATTTTCAAAAATAGAAAAATCTGTAAACGAAATTCAATTCTTTTGAAACATTTTAATAAAATTCTTTTTAAAAATTAAATTATCTTCATGTAAATAATTTCTTATCGAACTATTTGAATTATTTTTGATAACATTTTCAATTAATTAATCGAAAAATTCTATTATTTCCACAAATAAAATTTTTAACAAAAATTTAATTATTTAAAATAAAATTCTTATAATATTTATTATATTTTGAAAAAAAATTATTCAAAACAAGGCTTATAAAATTCTTATAAAAAACTTCATTTCTTTCTAATTTTTTATAGAAATTCAATTCTGTTTAAATTTTAAATTATTACATTTTTGTGAACAATTTTTCTTAATTATTCAATTAGTTTTATAAATAATAGAATTCTTCTCGGGAATTCAATTTTTTAAAAAATTTGAATAAAATTCTTATGGAATTATTTTCATAGATAATAAAATTCATCGCACGATTTTAATTATTTTTAATACAATTTTACAGGAATTGTTCAAGAAATGCAATTATTTTTAAAAACTTAATTTCAATTCCTTGAAAAAATAATTTATTTAAAAACATAATTTTAAAAAAATTTTTGAATGAATTCAATTATTTAGAAAAAGATTAGAATTTTTCAAAGAACTTCAATTGTTTTCAAATATTTTAATAAAATTGTTCAAAAGAAATCAATTATGTGAAATAGAATCTTAATTAAATTTTTTTTGAAATAAATCATTCTTTTATGATATAATAAAACCTATCCAAGAAGTCAACTATTTACATGAATAATTCTTTGGAAGAATTCAACTATGTCGATAAATAATAAAATTGTTCTCGAAAATTCAATTATTTTCATAAATAATAACAAGCTTAAAAGAAACTCAATAATTTAAAATTTTTAAAGAAAAATTAATAAAATACCACTCAGACGTTCAATTATTGTCAAAAATATTAATAGAATTATTTATCAAATTTCATTATTTTGTAAAACTTTTCACAATTTAATGATTTTTAATATCTATTATTTTTATAAAAATTTCAAACAGAATTGAATTATTAAAATTTTTTTTAATCTCTTCCTAAGAATTTAAATATTTAAAATTTATTTAAATTATTTTTTTTAAAAGCTTTATAATTAGAATAAAAGAGAAAAAGTAGATCCAGATGTCTTCAGGTACACTGAAACATAATTAGAACTTTGTAGAATCGAAAAGAATTTAAATAGCGACAAATTTAAAATATTAGTAATTTACCTCTTTAAATTATTATTAGAGTCGTAGACTCAGAAAGCGCAACCTCCTTGAGTGTCATGTCGAGGAAAACGTCTTGACTAACGGAAATAGAGAATGCAGTAGATTTCCCTCGAATTGTTTTCGGGACGATAACCAAAGTGAAAGGTCAGGAGTTGGGTGTATAAATTAGATAAAACACTCTTCAGCTTTGGAGTGAACGAATTATTTATTTGCTGTTGATGTCGAAGTAATGCAGTTTTTAGAAAAATAGAAGTGTGTTTTGCAAGGGAAATTATCTCCTTGCATGAATTTGACTCGGATGAGACTCGAAGAAGGTACTTGAAAGGATTTTCTGGACTGAAGTCAAAGAAGAAACTCGATGAAAGTATTCACAACTAGTCAACTTTGTGGCGATTGCTGGATTGACCACGAAGAAGATGTGAAGTTAATTCGGTAGGTGCCTTCTGGACTAACTGACTTGAAGGCGTTCCTTGAACTGACGAATTCGGCAAGGGTGGCAATAGTTTCCTTTTGGAAGGGGATACTACGTCACACCACCCACTTTTATTGCTTTCAAGGTCAGTTTTTTTCCATTGATTTAATTTGGGCGTGTGCTTAGGTCCTGTATCAGATAGTGAGTGACCCTATAGAAGGGTGACAAAACGTTGATGACTATATTTGGTATCTATTCCCCAGGTGAAAGACTATTCATTGTTATTTCGGTTTCAAGAAAAGAAGAATTCTGAATATTATTTTATAAATGTAAAATATAAAACGCGATGACGTGACATAAGTGATTCTATGTAATGCAAGTTGTCTTTTTTCGCTTACCACAAGATTGCTGTAAAATTTCGTGCTGAGTGTAAACCGCCCGTAAAGTCATTCACTTGTTCAAAAATTATGAAAATGACGTCCATGTTTTCCCAACGGTAAAAATTTCAGAATGTGAACCATGTGGTTGCTTTTTTTGCTCCTGCAGGTAAGAATGGACGCCATTTTTATAAAGTCAAACTGTTGAATAGATTTTACCCCTTTGTCAGCAGGTAGCTAAAAGCACCTTCCGAATAAAAAAGTATTGAAAGCGACATGGGGTCATAGGCAGTTAAATTGTTTACGTTCACGCCAAAGTAAACAATAGCTACCTTTCTCCTTCTATTGATTAATACACTATGGGCTCTTACGTAAATGCCTTGTAGGATCCCTACATAAACTGTCGGATTCAAAAGTATTGCTTGCATTGGCGCTGACATGTCGTGAATCCCGTTATTCGACAATTACGCATTGGAACTCATACTTAATACTTTTTAATGCGATAGTTCACATTACTTCAAATGCGATTAAATGCGAATATTTGAAAAAAATTCTCAACTCTTACATAAAGTGTTCCTTACTTTATGGCGTGCATTATCATAATTAATAGCATCCGTCTTTCTAACGAGAATGACTTACCCAAATTCTTATGATAATGGCTACGATGAAGTATCAGTACTGCTTGAAAATCGTAGAGGATGATTAAACGAATCCTCCTTGTATTTTTTTACGTTTTTAAATACTACTTGAGCCAGAATTTGATAACATGAATTTCGAACCAGAATTTTATAATATGAACATGTCTACAGTAGCGTTACTATTTTCTTCAATTAGTTCCTTTGGGGTCACTCGTATTAAGTTTCTGCGAGGCAGCATTGTAGCTTCAAACTTTATTAATTTCGGTACGACGCTGTACTTTTCAATGCGAAGTGTTAAGACTACTTTCTTCCTATTCAAAATAATAAAGTTGAATGTGTATCAATACTCTTTAACAGCTTTATCAACGTATCAGAAAATGGGATTTAAATCCATTCAAAACCATCGATTTTAATTCTTTTCAATGCGGAATAAGATCAAGAATTTGATTAGAAAAAGAAGTGAAAACTTTTTTTAAAAAATTTCCAATAGAGGATCAAGATTATTTAATATATGCGACATTTATTTAGAATTTTTAAAAAGCTCCACGATAATCCACACGGAAATCTATACTGATTGTTTCAAATCCTCCCATGGAAATACGCCCGTAAAATTCCGGCGAAAATCCGAGCTTATATTTTTTAACTGGAAATTTAATCTATACATTTGAACCCCATCGCAGTCTGGTGAAAAAAATCGTTTTAAGCTAAAAACGGGTGCAAAATAAAAATGTTCTACAAAAAAATTGAAAGAGTCATATTCAAGTTTCTTAGGGTAACTATGAATCTAAAATTGTCTATTTTCTCCAAATTTTATACTCATTCATTTATTAAATTCTTAATATTATTACTATACGTTTAATTTGACTATTACTCAAAAATATATAAATGGAAAATAAATATTAACCGCTTCTAATAAACATTTAAGAAGCATAATATTTGGTAAAAGAAATTTACGAATTTTGAATGGCTAATATGGTATTATATTATGTGCCAAAGGTATTAGGTGCATCTTTATAGTCAGAGACGGAGATGAGTTCTGTAAACTACATGCGAGACTAAACGACGAATGACGAAGTATGGTCACTAACCACCACATAAAATTTTATAGCACGGCCATAGATGTTGAAGAAACTAATGCAAACGAGTACTTTCTTTTTGACGTTTGATGATCATTTTCCAAAAAAGGAACATTGTAACATATCTGAACTATTTTTCCGATGATATTCAATAATATTGATTTTTTAAAAGGTTACATCCACTACGGATTTGGAAAAAATCAATTTTTTATTGCATTTTCGTAATATAGGTACATGAGTATTGAATTATTTCAGATCCGTGGAATATTACCCAAGTTATATTCATGTTTGTAAACATTATCGGTGCGTCTGTTCTTTTTTCCTAACTGACAAGAGCTAACAAGAAGTTCCGAAAAATGCTGAAGATATGATTTTAATTTAGATTGATTTTTACTTTCTGGTCCACTATTTTGAATTTTGAAATTTCGACTTTAGATTCAAATTCAACGACCCATAACACCCAGATTAAGGAATGTTAAACAATTTCCATTGATTTTTAATTTTTTTCGTCCGCCATATCGTATCCACCATTTTGAATTTAGCAAATAAGAATCAGATTTCGGATTCACCTTTAGCGACCCCAAGAACGAACTTATAATAGCTCACACAAGGTTTTGTTTAATATCTTAATTGCGTGACTGAAAGGGTTAAGAAACATACCTAGGGGTGCGAAAGTTGACAAAATTAGGCAGTGGTAAGTAAGTGGTTGATTTCACTCTGCATGTGTATACGTCATGATTGTCGGCTTGTGAAGTAGGTCCAACTTTGGGTAATGGTAATAGCCGAAGTTGGATAAACTTTGGCCAACGATAATTCATATGTTAAAGTTAGACCGACCATCATCTAACCATCAAATTCTGCTGGCAGTTAACCTACATTCGCTTCTGTAAATGTATATAAACAAACTTTCAAAGATACTAGTACAGTCTTTACCTAATGCAGCAATTTTGCAGTAAATAAAAAATACTTCTATATTTACTTTTATGGTAGGCTAGTCATTAAAAATGGACTTTTCGAAATAAGAACAGTGTTTTTGGCTCTCACTTAACAAAGAAATTTCAGAAAACATTGATCAGTCTCTGGTTTTAGGATTTTAAATGAGTTTCAGAACACTTCAAACATCGTTTTTTGGCAAATTCTGCAAAATTGTTGGGCTTTAATTCAGAGGTGATAAAAACTTTTCTATTATCGGAAATTCAAGCTTGAATCGTGCCAATTCAAATCAGCCCTCGCAGCCGACTCATTTGCATGAACCCTTATAGCAGAGTGTGTTTTAGTTCAGGGGTGAGACGACTTAAAAATGCCAAGTGTTGGAATTCAGACAGATAAGGAAAATAAGGAACTATTTTTTCCGAAAATATTAGGTTTCATAGACATCTTTTTCATTTAATCCCTTCGCAGATCGGTTGAAAATCGCTTTTGGTCCTAAAACGGTTCGAAAACAAAAGTTATCAAAAAAATATAATTACATCATATATAAGATTTTTAAAAGAATTTTGGGGTATTGTTGATTACAAGTAGAAAGTGTTTCAAAGATAAAATATTTTGTAGTTAATTTTTTTAATGGATAAAATGAAGAAATAAAGTAATCGATCTGCGAAACTTCATTTTTAAGAGAACCACTCTAGTATATGGTTGTATGAACGTCTTTGCCTCGCAATATAATTACCTTATCTATACCTAAGCTGCTAAAACTAGATTTAATTTTGATAAGATTAATTAAACTTTGTTCTGTTTATTTTAAACTTTACTCTAAGCTGACAAAATGATAAACAAACTGAAAGAAAATTACCTGCATCTCAAGCTTTATATGATATTTTCATATATGCGCACTTTACTTATTTAAAGAAAAAATTTTAAAAATGTTTTAAAAATCTTTTTGTTTCCAACATTATAAGAAATTTTAACAAATTGATATTTAAAGTGCGCCTATTAAGTAGTTTTATTAAAGATATTAATTTTATCCTAATGTCACTATTTCCTCTATAATTTATTCCTGCACCCTATATTGTTTGATTTTTCCATTGTGGGTTAAAATGTACAATACAGTAACAAACACTTGGAGCATTTATATTTTTTTACGATATTTATAAGGGTAGTTTTTGTATGAATCTTGTACAAACTTAACGAATAATGATCCTGAATGCAGGTGCCCTTTGTAATTTGACCCTATCGTGAAACTGGCGGCTCTTGTCTCCCCTATTCCTATACTTACACCCCAGCATTCTCTTTATCTTTTTCGTCCATAAAATAGTTTTTTCGCAATTATCCTTATTCAACGGTACGCTCTACAATAGAGGTTTGCTGTACGTAAAAAAAATACATAAATGCCAGTAGATCATAATGATGTCAAGAAAAAATAAATTTATTACACATAGAAAGTAATAACATCAATATATTCTATTCATGCTGGGTAATGTTAAATTAAATATTCAGATTCATAGAAAGAAAGTATCTTTATATATTTATTTTAAAAATAAACTAAAGATAAACTTTGAAAAATATTTTGAATTTAAAAAATACAATTTTATATGTAAGAGTGCGAAAATCTCTTCTTTGATATTCCTCTTCTATTTTTTAGTATCACTAATAGTAAAGTGGTCTCTTTTAATTTAGTGGAGTTGAGAAAATTCATAAAGGCATTTGACATTGGAGGAGGTAAGGTAACAATTTCTTCTGAAATAGAGTCAAATATCCGGCAGAAAGGAACATTTCTGCTACTAGAAACTATTCCATATCGATCGACAACCGACAAGTCGTCCGAACCGGAAACATTTCCTTTCGTCCAATCTTATCTGATTTCCGATTTTTCTTCCTATCTATTTTTACGCAATGATCTCTCCAATATCGTACGGACAATTTTTCACGGCACAGTCAGCAGAAAAATTTTATATTTTTTTATATTCTATAACTTCGCTGCAGTAAAGGATTGTAATAAAGGAAAGTAATTTACATAGCATAGTCTATGTAAACATCTTATTGCACTGTCTTAACACTAATTCTGAAAATCTGAATATAACGGAATGTGTTATATAAGAATTCTTTGAAATTAGTTCTTAAATTTTGCAAATGATAGTGTAATAATTTTTTTGTCCATAATTATATTATTTTCTTATTAGAATAAGGTCCTACCACTTTTTGTACAGAAAATTGATGTTCTTAAAAATCACTTGAAGTAACTCAAAAAATATTGCTCGGGAGTTTTTTAAGACTTGCAATACAAATCAAGAGTAAGAATTTCAGAATTTAATATGACGAAGAAGTATTTTAAAAATCGATTCTGTAAATTTTTCACTTCACTTTCACTTCACTTTACATTTACTCAAAATGTTTTCACTTTATTTTCACTCCATTTTCAGTTTACTTTCACTCAAAATTTATTTTCACTTCTTTTTCTTTTTTACTCAAAATTTATTTCACTCAATTTTCACTTCACTTTCACTTCTGTTTAATATCCACTCAAAATGTTTTCACTTCATTTTCACTCCATTTTCAGTTTACTTTCACTCAAAATTTATTTTCACTTCTTTTTCATTTTTACTCAAAATTTATTTCACTCAATTTTCACTTCACTTTCACTTCTTTTTAATATCCACTCAAAATTAATTTTCACTCCATCATTTTCATTTTACTTACATTTTCACTCAAAAGTTTGATTTTTACTTTACTTTCACTCACAGGTTTTAAACTCTTTATTTTCACTTCACTTCAACTCGAAATTTATTTTCACTCCATTTTTCCTTAACTTTCTCTTTAACTCAAAAATCATTTTCACTTCACTTTCAGTTTACTAACATTTGCACTCGAAAATTTTTTTTTAACCATTTTCACTTTACTTTCACTCCACTTTCACTCTCAATTATTTTACTCTCCATTTTCACTCCATCTCAGATTAACTTTCACATTCACTCAAAATTTAATTTTTTCTTAATTATCACTTTACTTTTTTGTTAATCAACGTTGAGGACTTTAACTTTGTATTGAAGAAAAAGAATAACAAAATAAAATTTAATTGGAGGTGAAAGTAGTCTGAAAGTTAAATAAAGTGGAGTAAAAATAAATTTTAAGTGAAAGTGGAATAAAAGTAAATTTTGAGTGAAAGTGAAATTAAATTTTGACTCAAAGTGAAAGTAAAGTGAAATTAAAGTGTAAGTGGAATTAAAAAAATTTTAATGAAAGTGAAGTAAAAATGGAATGAATATAATTTTTGAATGAAACTTAAAGTAGAGAGAAAGTGAACTGAAATTGGAGTAAAAATACATCTTTAGTGAAAGTGGAGTGAAAATAGAATGAAACAAAATTTTGACTGAAAATGAAATTGGAGTGAAAGTGAGGTGAAAATTGAGTTTAAAAACTTTGTTTAGTGAAAGTAAAAGTGGAGTGAAATTTTTTTTAATGAAAGTGAAAGTGAAGTGAAAATGGAGTGAAAAGAAAGTAGAGTGAAAGTGAAGTGAAACTTAGTTTAAAAAAATTTGGAGTAAAAGTGAAAGTGGAGTGCTAGTGAAGTGAAAAAAGATATTGAGTAAAAGTTTAATGAGAGTGGAGTAAAAATAGAGTGAAAATATATGTGGAGTGAAAGTGAAGTGAACTTACATAATCGACCCCTGGTCCTTTAGAGTTCAGGTCGAAGCATTTACCCTATGTATCGGAAATGTAAAATTCCTACCTACAATATGAATGATTGTACTAAATTTGTATTTAACAACACATATTTTTTTCCTGGTTAACAATTCTTTTATTGTTTAATCTTTTTAAGCGCGGAAAGGTTAAGGTACATAAAGGTTTTAATCAACTATTTTAAAGAAATTTTTATAGCTAGAAATTCGCAAGATAAGCGACATATACGGTGGAAATCTCTTGAAGTTCAATAATACCGAATAACTTTTATAGGTGCACCACCAGTCGCTACCAGCACGAGTCACATGAGAAAACCAATAAGGGTGATAATGGCAAAACGAGAGAATTTAGCAAAGACGAAATTACATTCCGACATATCCGCATGCCCGTCTTCGAACAAGAGGACACACTGGATATAAAGACTCAGAGAAGAATGCAACTAATGAGGATTCCCCTGAGAAAGCGTACAGCAATTAGCAGACTCGATTTTCCCCGTCAGTGCGTATCGCTTGTTGTGGACTTTAGAAATTTATTTCGCTGCAGGAAAATAACATGTTAAAAGGAGAAGCGAAAATAGAAGATAGCAACGAACGAAGGAAGGAAGGAAAAAAAAACTGGGTAGGAAAATTTATTTCGATTCGTGTACCCGATCTCAGCACCGAATTTAATCTTTAGATGCCAAGATCTTGTAGGGGTCTGCAAAAGAAACAGATAAGGAAGAGATTGGAACTTGGGATTCTTTTCTTACAAAAATTGCGAAAGATACATTTTCTAGAAATGTTTATGTCAGTAGTGTTTTAAGCCATGAAGGAGAAAAAGATTGCTTTCAGTTTAGCCATTCTGTTCTGGTATAATAGAAAATTTAGAAGACTATACAAAATAGCCTTTTTTCATTTAAAGTTGGGAAACAAAAGAAACGTTACTACTTTAATTAACAACTTCAATTTTCCCTAAAGATCTCATTTGAAATTAAAATTTTTCTATACTTGGAAATAATGTATTTCAACGACTTATTATTAACAACGTTATGAACACTGGAATTAAGTTCCTAAAATTTAGAATAGAAATTATCTCTGTCCCGTCAAGTGAATTCATTATATTGGATTCACCATATTGGATCAGCCATTTTGAATTTTTCAAAAACTATCACCAAATTCGTAATCAGTGACCCAGAAAACCCCCGTGTAACGAATTTAAAGTTCATTTAACGATGTATTTAAATTTTTTCCGACATATTGGCTCCTTAATTTAAAATTTTTTAAAACTAACATTAAGTTCGTAACCAACTAACCCGGAAACAACTAATTAACGATTTTAAGCCGATTTTCAAAAATTTTGGCACCACCCATTTTTTAAAATGAAATTGTTTATAACTTTTTTTTATGATTGTTCTAAACTAATTCTAACTTAGTTATAAACTAATTTCCAATTCTTATTTTGAATTCTATTTGAAAAGAGCGATAAATTTTACGTCAGAAATGTTGTATGCAAATTTTTCCAAATGTAATTTGCATACAAAACAGAATGATCAAAGTCAGTAGTATTTTTTCGTCCGCCTGGGCGTTAATGGGTTAAGAAAAAAGCTGATCCAGCAAAATAGAAACTGTTAGACGCTAACACGTAAAATTAAAACTACATTTGACTAACCAGTTTCTGAGATATAGCAAGTGTACCATCTCTCCCTGACTTACTCTATGAATATTTAATTTTACAATAAATTTACTGACTCAACCATTTTGTTTTTCTATTTCATTAAAATATTTCTCTTTTTCGCATTCAATTTTTCATTGTCTGGCAAAATTTATTTAGTGATTTTTAAAACAAAGCTTTAAACAAACGTATTTAATTTGTAATGTAAATAATTTTTTTTAATTTCAACTTGTTTTTAATGATGTTATTAATTTACTGAATTAAAATAATATCTCCATAAGAAAAATTAATTTTTTCAAGTTTGATAATTCTTTTTATTCAGAAAACGAGTATGAATAAAATTTAATGCTCAACCATTGGTGCACAAAAATTGTATATCCTTTCAAGAAATGTAAACTTGGAATTAAAACTTTCAGGATTGCGTGACCAAGTGTGGAGTAAAATTTGAAAGTTTTAATCACCAAGTTTCAAATTACCTAATTTGCATAAATTAGTTATTATATTTGATGATTTGATTTTTTTATTTCTTTCATAATGGCGTTGAAATACTCGAAAAATTGACAACTAACAGACAAAAATCTACAAAATTGAACTTTAAATAAATTTGGTAAATTTTTTGGTAATTCTATTTTTTCCTTTCTAGAAAAATAAGACTTTACCGAGTAAGTTGTCTTGATATTTTAATTAAAGTTCATCGACTTCGTTCTGTACAAAAACTGATTTTTAAATTTCTATAATTTGCATTAGTTCGTAAATATTTTTTGCAAATGAATGTTTCAAAATTGAAAAACAATAAATGTTAAAAAACTGACCAAAAAAGAGTTGAATTTAAAGGGAGAAGCTTCAATCCTTTGCATTTGGGAAAATGTCAGAGTTTATTTAACGCAATCTTTTCTGCTGAAATTTTTTGATACTTACGCCACTGATGCGTAGTCCGGTAGCCAGTCCCCATCCCACACCTGCAGGTCAGCCCCTGACTCTCATTATCCTAACCTGATCTTTCAAAAGATATACCTGGAGTCTTGGACTTTCATTATTTATCGAGAGGTCAACGATCAGAAATTCTATAAGCTTCTCCAAGCATATATTTGCTTTCTTCTCGTCAGTAGCGTCTTTTGGTCTGCTTTAATATTATGCCAATGACTATTTTACAATAAAAAAAAGTGATCCATATTTTCAACAATAGTTTCCTAGCTAATAAATTGCCACACAAAAAAAAGTGTCGGGGTTGGAAGATCAGAGTACCCTACCCCATGTATTTCAAGCCGCTGAACACGAAAATCTGGTGTTCGTTTTGGTCTGACGGATCTGGATTTTCTCCTAATCTCAAAAAACATGCCAAATTTTTCATAGTGTGCGAATTGTTTTAAAAATTGATGGATTTTTATGAAACTTAGTATTTCGGAGTTTTTGAGGTCGCTGATTACAAATCTGAAGACGGATATTTAAAATTCAAAATGGCGGTCGGAATTGTTTAGAAATTGGTTATTTTTTTGAAATTTTCTTATAAATTGAAGAATTTCGTTGAAAATTGGTACCAAAGAGATGCCAAGTTTTATCTAAATCCATCGATTTTTTAAAATTTTGTCCGCCATTCTGGATCTGACATTTTAAATTTTGAAAATATGACAAAATGCCTAATTAGAGACTTCAAAATTCCATAGGTACCAAGTTTTATAAAAATCCATCAACTTTTAAGAAAGTTTCTAAAAAATCATCAATTTCTAAACAATTTCGATCGACATTTTAAATTTGAAAATCTGGCTTTAGATTTGTAATCAGCGACCCTAAACTCTCTTAGATACTAATAGTTTCATCAGAATCCATCAGTTAAAAAAATCGTATACAACCAAACATTTGATACGTTTTTTTGAGGTTAGGAAAAAATCCAGACCCGATGAACCGAAATCTATTATTTTTTTCAATTATTTAATCCATATTGTATCTGTCATTTTGAATTTCGGAAAACGAATATTTGGTTAAAATAATCAGCGACTCCAAAAACCCTCGATTAAATATTTGCATGTGAATTTAACAGATTTTTTTAAATGTCCGCCATATTGAATCCGCCATTTTGCAGATCAAAAAACTAATCTTAGCTTTGCAATCAACAACACTGGAAACTTCCGAATTAGAGGATTTTCAAGAGAATCTGGCCCTGATTTAAAAAAAGGCGTCCGCCATATTGGATCCGACATTTTGATTTATGGAAAACGAACATTAGAATCATAATCAACGACCTCGATAAACAATAAGTAAATAGTTTCAAACCAGATTTATGAAAAAATTGTACTTTGAAAAATAAATTGCAAATTTTGAAAAATTTTAGTTTTTGAACTTTACTTTAGTTTTTAATAAAAAAATCTTTAAAAAAACCTTGCAATTTTTTAATTATATGCAAAAAAGTTGTCAAACAATTTTTTAATTCTTTTTTGAAATATTAATGAATAATAATTAATTAATTTAATTTTTTTTAATTTGGGTAAAGGACGTTAATACACAAGAAATGTTTTTTGAAGACAAAACCAATGTTCGTTAAGAAATATTTAAGTTTCAAGTCAGAAAATATCTTCTATTTCATAATTTATATCTTACATTATAACAACCATTATATTGTTAAATACAAAGTATAACATTGTTGTGAACTATTATGCATCAGAAATTTTACAGTTTTGACATGTTCACTAGAAACTATTTCAAAACTGATTGTTTAAACATTTTGTAAGGAAGAGGTCGTTTAATATTCTATAATACTGAATATCAATATTGTTCAATATTCATTAGGACATTGCGTGCCAAGACGCCTCGTCGTGCAAGCGAAACAACTATATTCCAATTTATTGATAAATCTGAAAGGGAATATATATCTGCACTTTCTTTTATATACGCAATTTTCAAAACCACAATTTCTATCAAAATCTACATGTTTAATTTTAGATAAAATTCAAGTAAACAGAAGAATTAATATTTATATATAGTTATATCCATATTTAAAGCAACTTATATGTAAAATTTCAAGGTTATAGAAAAAAGAAGATACGAGGGCTTTTTGCTAATTTTTTTCTCTCATTTTCCAGTTGAGAATAGGCTAGGTCTTTTTAATATACACACAACGCAGTAGTTCTCTTTTCTTATTCTTAACTTATCTTAACGGCAATACGCATACATAATTTTTGTCACACAATGTATGTTCATAAATAATTCCAAATAAAATGAGAAACAATGTATTTTTAAATTTTTATTAACCTTCACACTAGAGTCACACAAAGTAACACGGTAATGTTTTTTTAATATTTGCTCGAATTTTACATCGATTTAATTAGGACTTTAAGCCACTAAACAAATTTTTATACATTTTTCTTTTTCTTTGTTTAAAAGTTCTATGAATTTATGGTCGCGGAATACTGAAGTTAGCCGGGATGATCAAATGATTCCTCAAATGCGGGTTGCATCAAGAATTGCAATAATCAAGATTTTGTTTTCATTTTAGGAAATTATTGTATATTTTACAAGACCTGTGATATGCTTCTGACACTGTAAAGTAAATATTAAAATAGTAATAATATTTAACTTAATATTAAATAAAAATTTATCTAACATTTTAAACGTTTTGAAAACTTTTTTGGAGCAATTTTGGAGGATGACCCCGTGAGTGCACTTTAGGGCCCTCTACCCCATAATAAGCAAGAAGAAGCCAAAAGTATTTATTCTTAACGTTGGTGTTTGCAGCCCGAGATTTAAACGAATGCTCGCAAACGTCAACATAAACAATTTGACTGCTTTGACCCCGTGTTACTTACGACACATTTTATACCAAAAGCACAAAAGTGGTGATTTCAGATAGTACACAACAAGGAGTAAAAGTCATTCACTTGTTCATCTTGTATGGACAGCGTTCACTTTTTTCTTTGTTGCAAGAAAAAAAAACTCAAGGGACCATGCGTCATTTTTACTCATCACGGGGAAAATGGCCACTATTTTCAAACCAACGAACAAACAAAGGGTTGTACTCATGTTCAGTGGTGTAAAGTAGCGAAAAACAAATTTCTAATGTATAATGCGATTTTTTAAATAATTATATTGACAAAATTGGAAGAGAGTGGGAAAAAAATTGTCATTAATATTTTAATTTTTTAATAATCTTCCCAAGCATAAAATTTTTAAAGCAATTTTTTTGAACCGTACAGTGCCGGCCAAAATTGTCAGTCCACCCATTTTTGAAGGAATATAAAAACTTTTTTAACATAAAATTTATGAAAACTAAAATTTTTTTTGGTTCATGTTTTGAAAGACGATAAAATTTTGAAAAGAATAAGACCTCACAGAAGTCATTTGACAAATATTTTTTCAAGATATTCTTTAAAAATCGTCATTTTCAATGTTTCACAAATATTTGAATAACTTCTAAAATAATAAACGCTTTTTAATAATCTGAAGCTTATTTTAAAGGTCATTTTTTACGAAATAAGAATCACTTATAAGCGTTAACCTGGTAATTTTTTTTTTGGAATAGGCATGACGTTAAAGTTGGACAAAAAAATTCGAAAAATTTGAAAATAATATTATTAAAAAAAAAATAATTTGTAAAATTTAAATAAATTTTCTTGAAAAATTTACATCATATCATGATTTATATATGTTCTAGAATAGTTTTTAGTACAAAAAAATGATTTCAAATTTTTCCAATTTTTTTGCCCAACTTTGACGTCATGCTTATTCCAAGAAAAAAATTACAGGTTAATGACTATAGGTAATTCTTACTCCGTAGAAAATAACCTTTAAAATAAGCCTAAGATTATTAAAAAGCGTTAATTATTTTAGAAGTTATTCAAATTTTTCTAAAACATTGAAAATTACGATTTTTAAGAATATCTTGTACAAATTTTGTCCAAATGACTTCTGTAAGGTCTGATTATTTTCAAAATTTTATCGTCTTTCAAAATATAAACCGAAAGAAATTTTAGTTTTCATAAATTTAATGTTAAAAAATTTTTTTCATTCCTTTAAAATTGGGTGGACTTCTTGTAAATAATAAAACTCATCGAAGAATTTGAATTATTTTTAATACTTTTTTTTATTAATTTATCGCAAAATTTAATTACTTTCAGAAATAAAATTTTTCCTAAGAATTCAATTATTTAAAATAAAATTTATATAATATTTATTATATTATGAAAAAGTAAATTATTTACACAAATATTAGAATTTTTCAATGGACTTCAATTGAGGGGCTGGATGATATAACGTGTTACGCGCTATTTACTTAACATGGCGCGTAACACGTTATAGTATCCAGCCCCTCAATGGTTTGCAAATATTTTAATAAAATTGTTTGAAAGAAATCAATTATTTTAAATACAATTTTAATTACATTTTTTTTAAGTAAGTAAATTATTCTTTTACGATTTAATAAAATCTTTCTAACAAGTCAATTATTTACGTAAATAATTCTTTGGAAGAATTCAATTTTGTCGATGAATAATAAAATTGTTCTCGAAAAGTCAATTATTTTCAGACATTTTAATTAATATTTTAGAAGGATTTAATTTTTCACATCTAACAATATTTATCACAAGAATTCATTTATTTTAAAAAATAATAAATTTCTTTTTCAAAATTCAATTATTGAAAAAAATGCTGATAAAATCGTTCTCAAAAATTAAATTATAACATGCATTTTAGAAATTTAATAATTTTACAGAAAAATTAATACAATACCACACAGACGTTTAATTTTAATTTTTCATTCCTTGAAAAATGGGTGGACTGACAATTTTGGTCGGCACTGTATGTTTATCAATTTTGAAACAGTACATTGTACAACTAGTATGTAAAATTTTGCAATTAGTCATCTGTGGTAATTAAAAATTTCTTTAAAAACATAAAATTTTTTGTAGCAGAGCAAATAATTAATTACAACTATTTTTTGACATCACTTCTTTAATGATTCTTTGAATAATTTCTATAATATTACATCTCATTTAAAGAAAATGAAAGTAATTTAAAATTGATGGACCTGATGCTAGGAATTAAAAACAAATAAACTATTATTATATATACATAAATAATGATACTTTAGCTTGAAGTTAAAAGTTAATGCGAGAGCGATATTAATGATTAATATAATTCTGCAACAGACAAGTCTGAATTCTACAAATCTACATTTTACCGCTAGTGACCGCATATTGAGGCTAATTAACCTTAATTAATGCAGTGACCCGTGGTAAGAAGAGCGCCATATGAACTTATCAAACATATGCTCTATGTTTTTGCCCCCACCTAAGTTATTTCCTCCCCTTGAGTTTGGAATAATAGGCCATAATCCTATACGTCCAGGCTAGGTTATATGTATATAATATTTTTATATTATACACACAGCCAGACATTCATAGTGTGGAACGTGAAATACAGTGGGGTTGGGGCTGACGCTGACGCTTCGGAAGCTCACCTAGGTGGGGTCGCGGATGCCACATTATATTTATATATATATGCACACGTATAGAAGGGGTGGCCCTGTAATGGAAAATACCATATGGCATTGCAGGTGTACTAGAGGCGATTAGGACCGACTTGCATGAATTTACTTTAATTCGTCCGAGTTTTTCGTCGTTTACAAGATTTATTATTTTCGGCATAATTCGCTTTTTCAGACAGGTTATTGTATGACTACCTACCTACCTACCTGATCTCTAAAACTTGAAGCGCTATTTTGATTTTTTTATTAGATTAAATTAAACTCTCGCACACGTGTTCACCTTACACATTTTATATATAATCTAACTTTGGTAATTATATCGTTTTAGAAAGCAGTAAATGCAACTGATGAACCCCAAGTAGAAAATTTACTTTTTATACATATAACCACCCTAAACACATTTATCAAAATGAAAAGCTTTATTACCATACACATGCAGTTAACTTTATCAATGATGTTTATAATAATGAATTATTGTGCTTTTTTCCTTTTATTTCACTTTTTACTTACTATTAGAAGAAATATATTTTATGCTAAAACGTTTAGTAATTTTTGTTTAGTTTTCTTCTTTTTTTTGATACATTACGCAGAAAGGGAGATGAATTATATTAATGGTAATTGTCATTGTATTCAAAAGCATGGGGTCGATTTCGTAATTGCCCCACTTCTCGCATCCCGTATCCTACATTCTACTTCCCATATCCGACTTTTTTCCGATATTCTAATTCTCTCTTTCTGTATGTAACACTTTTTACTTATTTATAACCCATTTTTCACTTTTGTATCCAGAGATAACTTTTTTTCTTTGAAATAAATGAAATTGTTATCTAAAAATATAAAAATTAAATAATATTAAGTCATATGCAAATCAATGCTGAAGATTAAAAAAAAGGTTTAAAATTTATTAATAGAACTGGCAATTTATTATCATTAAAAATTAGACATAAAATATATAATACTATTTGGGTACTTATTCAGATTTTAGCAACTATTTGTTTTTTCTGAGAATGTTCACTACTTTCAAATTCGCTAATACTATAGAAATTTAAAAAAATATTTTCAAAAATTATACCCAAATTTTTAAAAACAATTTATTTAATATCAATAAATATTAGAAATTCAATTATTTTCATAAATAATAAAAGTCATCAAGAAATTTCAATAATTATTAATTCTATTATCAATTATTTAATGGAAAAAATTCAATTGTTTCACAAATTAAGTTTTACACAAGAATTCAATTATATTTCAAAAAAGTTTATAACATTTATTAGAAAAAAAAATTATCATTTAAAATAATATTTATAAAACTCTTATAAAGAATTCAATTATTTTCAAAAATAACTAAATGTTTCATAAAAATTTAATTCTTTTTATAAACATTTTAATCAAATTCATCGCATAATTTGAATTATTTTTCTACAACTTTATATGAATCGCTCCAAAAATGTAGTTATTCTCAAATTTTTTTCAAAAATAAAAAAAAATAACTTATTAAAAAATATTTTTTTACATTCTTAATAAGAATTTAATTAATTACAAAAATATTAGCATTATCACAGGAATTTAATTATTTTCAAATATTTTAATAAAATTGTTCGAAAAAATTTCAATTATTTTTAATATACTATTTTAAATTTAATTAATCGAAAAATTCAATTATTTTTCACAAATAAAGTTTTCCACAAGATTTCATTAATTTAAATTAAAATTTTTATAATATTTATTATAATTCACAAGAATTAATTAATTAAAACAATTTTCATACAAATCTTATAAAGAATCCGCAATTATTTTTAAAAAATAACCAAATTTTTCACAGAAATTCAATTCTTTTTCAACATTTTAATAAATTTTTTCGCAAAAATTCAATTATTTTCATAAATAATGAAAATTTCCACAAGAATTCAATTATTTTAATAAATAATAAAATTTTTCACAATCATTTCTTTTATTTTAAAAAATAAATTTTTTTCAACAATTCAATTATTTTCATATATAATAAAATTCATCAAATGATTTCAATTATTATTTATGCAATTTTCAACGAATTGATCCAAAAATTTAATTATTCTCAAAAATTTAATTTCAATTCCTGGAAAAAATCAATTTATTATTTAAAGAAATTTTTTTTTAATTCTTTAAAAGCATTTAATAACATACTAAAATATTAACATTTTTTACTGGAATTCAATTATTTTCAAATATTTTAATAAAATTGTTTAAAAATTTTTTCTGAAGTAATGCAATCATTCTTTTATATTTTAATAAAATTTTCTTCAAGGATTCAATTAGATATATAATTTTTCGAAAGAATTAAATTATGTCTATTATTAACAAAATTATTTCCAAAAATTAAATTATTTTGAGGCATTTTAATTAAATTCTTTTCAAAATTCCATTAGTTTTATAAATAAAAATATTTATTACAAGAATTCAATTATTTTTAAAAGTAATAAATTTCTTGTTTGAAATTCAATTACTTTTAAAAATTCTAATAAATTCGTTCTCAAATATTCGATTATTTTCATAACTAATAAAATCGTTTTTAGGAATTTAATTATTTAAAGAAATATTAATAAAACACCACACAGATATTCAATGATTGTAAAGAAAATTTTATCGAACTCTTTCTAAAAATTTAATTATTTTTAAAAACTGTTCGCAATTATTTAGCCATTTTTATAAACTTCTTCGCCATAATTAAATTATTTTTATAAATATTTAAATTCTTTCATAAATAATAAAATTCGTTGTAGGATAAACCGACGAATATCAAGTTTCAAGCAAATTCAATGAACTTTAAAAAATTTGTTCGCCATATTGGATCCGCCATTTTGAATTTTTAAAAACTAACCTCGAATTCATAATCAACGTGCTGAAGATCATCTAAGAACACATTAGTTTTTTAAAAATTTTCAATTCCCTTTCCGGGGGCTTTCGAGGATTAAGATAAATGTAAAAGAAACTAGAATTCCAAAGATTAAAAATTTAGCCCATTTCAATTGAATTGAATTCAAAGTTTTATTTACTCACAACATGAAAAATAAAAGATGTGCTATTGTACCTGCATTTAAATGTGGAATATAGGAAATGAGAATGTGAGAAGTGAAAAGTGGAATGATAGAAGTAAGTTGCAGAAATTGATCCCCAGTCAATTCACAGTTACTCTTTTTTTATGATATAGAGAAATTACTACTGAATAAAAATTTATTCAGAATATACAGAGAGAGAGGTGAGCGAAAAAAAGTATATAATTAATTATTAGCAAGTAATTTATAGATTAAATTTTACAACAATAGTGTCTATCTTGTTGCAAATCTCGCGCGTATTAGATTTTTTGCAAAGCTTATATTCCGATTATTAGACAACACGCAATGCCCACCTGTGCGAACGAACGCTTTTTAAGCTGGCCATATATCCAGATCTGACCGATTAGAATTCTCAGTTGCATTAATGTTTTCCATTAGCATAGATCCGTCGTAGATTTCGGTGCTCGATAGACAGAACCCATGAGTAATTGCGAACACGTGGTCTGATTCTCAACGCAATGTATTGTTTTTCATAATACTTTGCTTGCATTAAATCCTTTTAACAGGTTAGCGCCACTTGATGAAAATTATCATGTATATGAAAACGTTATAAAAATTCATGCCGCTCGTGTAAAATTGTTCCTGTTTATTTTTTAATGACTTGAATAACTCGAACCGAATGCAAGTAAGGCGCAATTGGAAGATTACTGTTTTCAAATTATAAATTTGTTTCTACAATTTCGATGTGTTATTTCTATTTGTATAACAGTAACAAGTGAATAGTTTTTCTTTTCACCTAATAGAAATAGAGTGATATATGCGTATAATGCGCTGAAGACTTTCTATACACCTATATGAATCACCGCAGTTTACTCAAACAAAACATAGCTTTATAATAACGGGAAGAAGTGAGTCACTTCAATTTGTCGATGAATTCTCATTTGGTGGATAGGCCCTCGAACTCGCACCTGTGTATCATTATTGACCCCATCGATTTTTATGTCGACAACAGCAACAAATAAAAAAAAAGGAGTGTCATTTTTTAAATTCACAGTTTTAACACAATCTCGTTCGAGTGTCAACAATTATCCATATTAATGAATTGTAATCTATTTGTTCGTGACTATTTATGACGTGATAAACAAAGTCATTATCAAGGGGCTGCGATGTAGGTGAACATAAGGTTCATAAAGGTCTCATATACATAAAAATCAGAGTTAATTATGAGGGGCATGTCATATAATCTATTATACACTTCCACCATCTACATTATCTCTGTTCAAGTGCCTAATTTATTTCAAGTTGCACTTTTTTAATTAAAACACTTTCTATATACCTGCCCACCTTAAAAAGTCGTATATTCGAATAAAATATCTAAATTCATATTCAAAAATTCAATTCTGATGAGATTTAAAAAAAAATTAATTATAATAATCTTATTGTATTGTTCCACTCTTTCATTCATTCTGACCACACTTTGTGTATATATTTTTGTTTCTTTTTCTTTACAAAATATTGCTTGACAAATTGAAAATTTACAGGCGATTTTCACGATTTATAAACAAAAAATTGAAATTAAAATTTTTTAAAAATTATGATTGACAAATAAATTTTGTATTTTATATTTTTTTTCTAAAACAAACCTAGTTAGACTTTATTAATTTTTAGAAATTTTTTTCCTCTTTATTTCTAAAAAATAACAAAATTGTTAGTTTGTAAAAAATTATAGTTAAAAAATAGGAAATATATCCAATTTCTAAAGAATTTTTATTTCCAGATAACAATATTGTTCAATATCGCATTCCTTTTTTTGGGGGACAGAAAATGTTACATTTTTCCGTTTCTCAATAGTTTTATTAAAAAATTTCAATTTTCATAAGAAAAGAATTTGCATAATTACTATTTTTTAATTACAATTGCTTTATGTAAATTTAAAATTTTTTAAGTTAAAGGAAATAAATTTTTATAAACTTTGATCTGTCAATTGCACATTTTTATTAAAAATGTAATTAAAATTTTTTTAATTTTTTAAAAATAATGAAAACAATTTTAATAAAAAAAATGTTCTTTCAAATTATTTACAAATTTCTTTAATTGTAAATTCATTATAAGATATTAATAACATCTTTTTTCAAAAATTATTTCATTATTATTTTTCCTGAGAAATTAAGCTTTTCAAAATTTTCAAATCCATTTGTAAACATTTATTCCATTTCATCGGAAATTTCTCTTATTAGAAAATTATTCAATGAATTGTCTATTAGAAAATGAAAACTTCAAATTATTTACAAAAAACTTAATTAATCAACAAATTTGTAAATAATTAATTTCTTTTGATGAATTTTAAATTTTTAATTAAATTTTTAAGAATAATTATATAATTTTTGTAGAATTCGATTAAAATTGTACTAAAGATAGATAAAATTCTGTGATAAGCTTTATTATGTTTGAAAATAATTAATTCCGGAAACAAATTTATTATCTATAAAAATAATTAAATTTATTAAAAAAATTTATTATTTATGAAATTAATTTAATTATTCTTACGAAATAATTTATAAAATCTTTGTTAATAATTGAATTCTTGTAAAATTTATACTTTTTATGCAAATAATTAAATGTTTGAGTATAATTTTATTACCGAATTTTTGAAAAATAATTGACTTCTTTTGAGAAATTGATGGAAATAGTAAATATTAAAAACCATTGAAATGAAGAAAATTTTTGAAAACAGTTAAATTTTGTAGAAGAATTTTGTATTATTTTTGAAGATAATTGTGATTTTTGACGAGAATTTAAAAAAATTTTTAAACATAATTGAACATTATAATAAGAATTTTATTACACTTTTGAAAATAATTGAATTTCTGAAATCATTTGTAACTTCTCAAAAATTCAATTTTTAAAAAATATTTTTAACTAAAATTTTATATACTTCCATTATTTTCAATAAAACTAATTAAATATATATTGACAAATATTTAACTGATTTCAAGAAGAAATTGAATTATTAACATTTTGCAGAAATGTAAGTTTTTAAAAATTTTTTAATTAAATTAATTGAAAATTGAAATTGAAAATATTGTTTTTATGAAAAAAATTTGAATAAAATATTTTTAAATTCTATTTTTTCAAATTGCTAATTTTAGTTAAAAAAAGTAAATTCAAAAAATTAGCCCCGCGTTTTAGCGCACAAATTGTTACTAGTACAATAAAATCGAGAACAAATATGAATAATTAAGTTAAAAAATAAATATAACAGGGTTACAAAGAAAACCCGACCTTTATTATATTGGAACGACGCATCAATTTTATTGATGATGCCAAAAAAAATTTTTTTCCAATGCAGCGTGTGATAGCCTAAAACTAAATATTTTAAACTAATAACTGTATTTTTTCGTCTTTAAATTATTATTAATAGAGATTATATTTAAATTTTTCAAGTACCAATAGGTAAAATAAATAGACGATATAGAAAAAAATGCATTCATTCTTTTAACATAATTTTTATCTAATTTTTTTGATCAATCTTAAATAAAAGAAAAGCATTTTTCTCGAGAGAAACTGTTTATATAATATATTAGTCAAACCTTTTGAAAATAATCTGCATTCAAATGTATTTTGATAGCAGGACAAGCTATCAATGATTCCATTAGCGGTGGTCGACAGTTCGAGAAAGAATGGGGCGTGAAATTGTGGGATCCTTTGTTGCAATCGAGGTCAATGCGGGCGGTAAAAAACTGATGTAATATGATATAAAATGAAAAATATATATCTTCTTCTACATCTGGTTATTTATTTTCAGTGAATCATTATTAGGTATTTGGTTCTTAGTTGTATTCTTCAAAAATGATCAAATTTTTGTTATTCAGTGTACGTAGTAGTATACAATAAAGTGAAATATTCTTTATTTTTCTTACGCTTGAATTAATTTTTAGTGATTTAAATGTGGAGCTTCAATGGAATTAACATATTTTTACTTATGGGTCACACTTTAATAAAAGGTTATTTTTTCGACAAATATTTATGAAATTATGGCAATAACTATATAGGACAAGAAGAAAAACTATTACTCATGTTAAATATGAATAGCAGGAATTGATCATGATGCGCAATGGTAGTGAAGTCTTGTTTCAATCATCAGCAAAAAATTTGTTCCGAAAAACCAAATTTTGGTTTTGTACACCAATAAATTTGGATTGAAAAAGAGACGAAAGCATATTTGTTTGACTCATAGTGCAAACAATAAAAAACGGAACAATTTTTAAAGAATGATTAAAAAATCATTTCTCTTTTTATTGCTTACACTATGAGTCATACAAATGCTTTTGTATCTTTTACATTTATGTTTACAAATCAACTTCAGTTTGGTGTACGGAACCCTCGATTTCTGTGCTAGTGCAACTCACACTTGTTCGAATTTTCTTATCATAAATGATAATACAAAAAAAATGAGTTAAAATTATAGTAAAATCAAAATTTACAGACTAACACCGAAAAGTATTTAAAGGTACAATATTATGAAACAAGTAAAAAATTCTGTTTTCGGTATTGTTAAATATTAAAGAATATAAAGTTTTATAATTTTTTAAATAATAATTTCATTGTTGGGAAATGGAGAAGAAAAAAGTGCCCTTTTTTGTAGAGAATCATCAATATATTATTACTACTACTGGATGGGAACACGTTTCTTTAGATATCGCGGAATCTCTAACAATAAGTACGGACTTTCTTTATCTGAACGAAAGAAAATCTTCAATGCGGTTCTGAGTCGAAAACACGTTGAGAGTGTTGGCTTACTCCCAATGCGAAAAAGGTTTGGTTTCATACATTTTTTTTTTACTGTGTACAGTTGTTTATTGAACAAGTGCACGAATTAAGATTCTTTTATCAAAAGCTATTTTTTTTACTTGTTATACACAGAAAAATAAAAATTTTAAATAGTTACTTGAGATTTTGTTATCATATTCAATTTAAACAATTTTTTAGAGTTTAGCAAAATTTTTAAATAATCTAGTTAAAAATCGAAATTACCATAGAAAGACGTACTCTTTTTTTTCACTAAAAGACTAAAACACAAAAATATAATTAACACTTGACAAAGTTATCACTACTTATGGTAAAGTAGTGATAACAATAAAGAAATAGCATTGGTCGAATTTAAAATGTGAACTAAAATCAGACGTAAAATAATAGTCCATAAATATGGATTTACAATAATTTTCTTATATTACAAATTATAGGATTAATGTTTGATGAGTGTCAACAGAAAATTTTAATACATAATTTCGCATGCTTTTCAAGTTTTGAGAATACACTTTAGACAAACAACAGACATATAATTAAGTGTTTATATGGAACATTAAAGGGTTCTAGTGTACACGGATCGAACACACTCAATTGTGTTCTTAAATACACAGTTTTGACTGAGTAAACACTTTGGTAGACATTATTTAAACACGACTGACATATGATATTTTTGACAGGGTGGGAATTGTATATACGTGCAATACTATGGAGAAGATTTTTAATAATCATATTACAGGTTTCTATGCAAACTATAACGAACACCTAGAATGAAGATGAATTTTCATACAGTTCGCCTGCTGTTTGCAGTCATCACAATTGATCCCCTTTTCTCTTTTTGTTCCGTTTTTCAATTTTGTCAGGTTTTTCACCTTTTTTGACGATTTGTCACTTTTTTCTTTTTTCTGATTTCTACCCTTATTCACCTTTTTCTAATCAAAAATAAGAAAAGTTTTTCTTTTTTTGAAATCTTTTTAAAAATGTAATCGTAAAATTTAGACTCAGTGTTAAAGTAGAATTCAGTGCGTTTTATTTTTTATTCAGATTATTAACACCACGACATAATATAAATCTGTTTTTTATGTTAATGAATGAAATAATGTAGCGTAAAAAATTTTCCAAATTGTAAGATAGTTTATTTAAGAGAATGAAAAACGCAATTAATTAACATTCAAATAATTATTTATTTATGGTATGTTTATTTTTTATTTTGTTTATTATTTTTTCTTTATCTATTAGTTTTTATAAATTAAAAATTTTTTTGTTCAAAAATTATTATTTTTAATAAATTAATATTTAAATTTGTATTAACTTGTTACTAATGTTATTATTGTTTATTTTCACAATTTTTAATAATTTTTGTCATTTATATGTAAAAATTTTTTAAATTATTTTTTAAAATTATTTTAAATATTAACTTTCTTTATAATTTTATGACTTCAGACTCTACTCCATCGTCAGAGCATAAAAATTTAAATCTTCGTCTATATTAATTATTATTTTTTGGTAAATTAATTATTATTTATTGTTAAACTAATTTTATTTTTTATTTTATTTTTAATTTTTTCTTCTTATATAATTTTTATTTTATTATTTTAATTTTGTATATTTTTTGGATAGACTCCATGAAGAGGAAATGATTATTTTAGATTTCGAAACGTACGTTGGAGTAAATAAATATTTTATTCATTGTCCGAATGTTTTCATTTAATTTGCCTTAATTTTTAAAGGATCTCGGACGTTAAAGATTACTTAAGTAACATTCAAATAATTATGCTAAAATAATAATATTATTATTAATATTATTTGACGAATAATTTTACTTAAATATTTCAAAATTAATTGAATTTTAAGAGTTTCGCTTACAATTTTTTCTTCAAATTAGTTAAATTTATTTGTCAATACATATTTAATTAACTTTATTAAAAAATAAAAGATTTAAAGAAATATGTTAAAAACATTTTAACAAATTGAATTTTTGAAGAAGTTACTATTTTCATGTTATTATTATATTTCAGTTACTATTTTCAAAAGTAATAAAATTTTATGCCGAAATCCAATTATATTCCAAAATTTTAAGCAATTTGAATCAAAATTTCTGTTTTCTTTAAAAATTATAAATTTTTCATCAGAATTCAATTATTTTCAAAAATTTTAATAAACTTCTTAGCTAAACTTTAATTTTTTTTAAGTTTTCTTCAGATAAATGATTTCCAATATCTACTATTTTTTATCAAATTTAACAAAAGAGTTCAATTATATTTAAAAAATAATAAAAAATTACGCAAACATTTACATAATTATTTTCATAGACAATAAAAATTTTACGCAGGAATTCTGTTATTTTAAAATTTTTTTTATAAAGTTTTTTTACAAAATTCAATTCTTCTACTTTTATTACCTATACAATTTCAATCAATTTTCACGAAAAAAGTTATTATTATTAAAATTTTGATTGAAATTTATAAAAATAACTCAATTTTATATAAATGTATTAATAAAATTCTTTTCGAGGATTCAATTTTAAGAAACATTCAATTATTGAATAATTTATTTTTGTATTTGAATAATTAAATTCTCGTAGAATTTTCTAATATAAATTGATGTAAAAATGAATTTCAGTTACAATTTTGCATAATAATTGAATTTGGAATTGTTTTCACATTAAAATCTTTCAAAATGTGATTTTTTTATACTTTCAATTGACAATTCTGTAAAAATAATTTATTTTTTAAAGTTTAATCGAATGTAATTTGAAATTATTTGATGTTTTCATTTTCTAAAATATAGGTATGTATTTAATTGAAGATTTTCCGGATATCAAAAATTTCGTAAAATTGAATTGTAAACAAATAGATTTGAAAATTTTCAAAAGATTTTTAAAAAAGTTATTAAAAATAAATTATTTATAGAAGAATTTTAGTTAAAAAGTGTTCACGGAAAAAATGTAAAGTAAATTTTAAACTACTTTTATAGTAAAAGATTTCTTTTATAACTTTCGGAGTAAATTTTGCTACGTTCGAAGAAATTTTATTAAATTTTTACAAATATTTTTTTTTGAAAATAGTAGAACTTATTTCGGAAGTGGAGTAAAAGTTACGAAAAATGCTTAAACGGAAATGTTTTTCAATATATATTGATGATTTCATCAATATCGATATAAACCTAAAAAATAATTCACTGACGTGAGAGCATTAGATAGAAGAGAATTGATGATAAATTGCTTATTGTTATCGTAGTAAGAGTAAAAATAAATGGTGTAATCTAGTGAATGTATATAGTAGGAAATAAGCAGACTTTTATTTCTTTTTGAAAATAATCCCTCCATTCAAATAAAATATCACGAGGCTTCCTGCTTGTACTCAATTAGCTGGAAGTTAGAATTGCAGTAGTAATTTTTATGCTTATAGGCAGAAGCAGGGTTGGTTCCACATCCAACAAAAAGGTGTGCTCAGTGCTCACACTGAAATATAATATTATTCTTATTATTGCAGTGCGGATCATGTTTTGTTCTTATTTTGTCCAGTCTTATTTGATGACATCATGATGATAGAATATACGACATAAACGTTCCACGGGGGAGTTACGGAACATAAAATCTCCCTTCGACTGCCTTCAACACACAACGAACGCCGTGGCATGGCGACGAGATGTCGGCAGTATTCTATACTCCCGACTGTACACTATAACTGACTATAACCATCAGAATCCTGCGAAGCACTACAGTAGTAGGGCTTCGTCACTGTTGACAGTTGACCCTCCTTTCGTGTCAGACTTGTCCTTTGATCAAGGAGCCAGATTGCTGCGAGCTCCTCTTTCTCTCGAGTCCTCACTTTCATATCGACAAGTGACACCCTCCTACTCAATAAAAAGGAAAATTTCTCGCCGAGATTATTTCTTTAAAAAAAAGTCATGATCTTGTTGCTCAGGTGCTTGAATGACTCACATACTTACTCTTCAAACGTATGAAAAGATGTTTTCAACATCAGACAAAAAGATTGTGTGTTTAGTATCTTCAGATCTCATATAATACAGATTTGTCAAGTTTATTTCTTTTGTTGAAAAAAAAAATTCTCAACTAGGCATAATTGTGGAAATTCATGATTGACGTGATCCATTTATTTAAGGAATACTTTGTCCCTAAATGTTGATATGTGAAATCATTTCTCGATGAGATATAGAAAACTCTTTCTTCCTGCGATAATTTCAAATTTCTCTATATGGAATTGTTGAAAATAGCTATAAATATTTTACTAGTACCATGTTTACTTTGAGCAGTATATTAGTTAAATTCCTAATGAACAATCTCATAATGAATCAATCAAATTTTACAAATGTAATGAAACATTGTCCATTATGGAGAATTCGCTAAATGTTTACACTGACAATCAACGCAATTGCTCAAAATTGAAAATCTATTATCAATTCGCTAATGATTCACAGTAAATTCATCAAATGAATAAAGAAAAGTCGTTTCCAAAATGACGGATGCAATGTGCCAAACAATCAAAATTAAAAATTAATTACAGAGTGACACTTCTTTTCATAAAAAAATTTAATGTCCTCTCCCAGTATATTTTTCCAGCTATTACAATTTCTTAAACTGAATATTTAATTATTATTATTTTTCCACAGATATTAAGATTTCAAAAAATTTCTAATTTCGAATCCTTTAAAATTAATAATTTATCAAAATTGCTGTTTTAACTTATTAAAAATTATTCCCAAGATTTTAATTTACTTACAATTAGCTTCTAGAAATTTTAACTAAAATATTTCCAAAACCCCTTTGTTTACAAGACAATGTCACGAAATTTCGAACTATTGAAAAGTTATTCAATTAAATATATATATTTATAAAAATAAAACTAATTTTAAAAAAATAACTTATTCGAATTTAGTCCCGAAAACTTTATTGACAGAATAGTTATTTGATATTTTTTAATAACATAAATTTCTTTTGACATAATTATCAAATTAAATGTTTTTTATACCGAATGGATTTTATGCTAAATGATATTTTATTTATGTTAAATGGTTTTAGGCTAAATGAGTATTATGTCAAATAAGAATTCAGAAGTAGTCATGCGTCTTAATCAAATATTAGTAATATTAATTTTTAACATTCTAAAATAAAAGAAAAACAGTTACTTATAAATTATTGTAGAAAACCGAATTTATGTTAATTCAAAATATTATCATTTTTAAAAATTGATTTTTTAATAAAAACAAAAGTTTTTTATTGACCTTGTTTATTATTCAAAAATTAATTTTTGAAAATTTTGAATCACTTTTGTTCTAATTAGTTCAAATTTTAATTAATTTACATTTGAATAAGTTTAGTGATAATTTTATTACTAACAAAATTTATAAATTGCTTTTTTTGCTTTTTTATAGTATGTGGAATTTTTTCTTTTTCAATTTTTTCGACAAACTTACTTAAAATAATTTTGAAAATAATTGAATTGTTATAAAGAATTATATTAAAATTGATTTCATTCAATTATTATTAGAAATAGAAAAGAATTTAAAATGAAATTAAATATTTTATTTTTTGAAGGCTGTTATGTTGGACAAGAATTTTTTTTTGTAACATTCAATGTAAAACTTTTTTTTAATGATAATGAGAATTTTTTTAGTAAAATTGAATTTGACTGAAATTGAAAGTGAATATTTTTTGAGTTAAAGTGAAAGTAAGAATTTTTTAAATAAAAGTAAAATTTTTTGTGTGAAATATAATTGAAAGTGAATATTTTTTGAGTTAAAGTAACAGTAAAACTTTTTTGAATAAAAGTAATATTTTTTGGATAAAATATAATTGAAAGTGAATATTTTTTTAATTAAAGTAAAACTAAGAATTTTTTGAATAAAAGTAAAATTTTTTGTGTGAAATATAATTGAAAGTGAATATTTTTTTAGTTGAAGTGAAAGTAAGAATTTTTTTAATAAAAGTAAATTTTTTTGGTGAAATAATTGAATGTGACAATTTTTAAAGTTTTTTTTTAAATTAAGTGATCGCACTCCTGAACTTTTGGACTGAAAGTGTTAAATATCGATTTTTTACAATTTTGAAGTTTATTTAAAAACTGATAATCTAATTCTCGCAGTAATATTCGATAATATAGTTATGACAATTTATTGAAGAATCTATATTACTAACTCATGCGTAAAAAATGTAATTTATTGTCATTTTTTCGTCCCTCATTATCTTATGGCTAGAAATGGAATTCTCCGTTGCATTGAGCCCGCGGTATCGTTGGATTGATATCAGTATACTGTTCAGGTGAAAATCTCAGTTCATTAAGGGAAGTGCTTCCTTGAGGTCGATTATGTTATTCGCGTCTTCCAGTTTGTCCTTCACTTTGTCTTTGATATGATTGGAAAGCATTTTTCTTTGAAATGTCAGAAATTACTTTCTCGCAAATATGAAAGATAAAATTTTTAATGCTTTAAGGTTTTTAAACTGACATTTCATTTGAGAAAAAAATAATTTCAAAGACAAACTAAAATACAAAATGAAAGAAATTGTAGGTAATAATTTGACTTTAAAATTACCTGAAATATTTTCAAACTTATATATAGACAAAGAAGTAGCAAAATAGAAATTATTGTTTCTGAAAATGTTTCTAATTTGAAAAATGTCGATGACTTTGGACATCATGGTAGCGATACTCATTATCAGCACATATGGAAGAAACATTTCTTTCTTTTTTTTTGAATGTGGTGTATTCTGAAAGTCTCCTGAAGGACAAGTCCTGATTAAAATGTAATTTTCAGTTTCGGTCTATGTAATAAATTAAAATTGAATTATACGAAATTAAAATTGAGTCGAGGAAGAGTGACTGTAAATTCTCGTGCATTAATCAAGAGACGCTGACGGCGCGGCGCGGCATCCCGACGTCCCCTGATATCCCGTCGCTTTTCTGAAACACACTGTACACCGTACTCCTTGGCACTTCTCTCCAAATTGAACGCGTATGCTCGCGCGGTAAATTGAGGAATTGAATATTCATATAGCTCCGCCCTCCCATACAAAGGTGAATTCAATTAAGCATGATTGCCTGGCTCTCTGCGAGCAGTTAGGCCAATTTTACGCTTATTGGTAGGTAAATACAGATCGCGAGTCTGTAAACTCGAGTAGCTAGTACTTTCACCTATATCCAATGTGATTCATCATAGGCCCAGATCACAAGGAAATTTTGACTAGCTTCCACAAATATTAACGAACATGAACCTAACGTGAGGCAATGACTCATACGAGAAATGCAAATTCGCATATCGTTAAATATTAACCATATTCTAAAATGGAAAACTTGGATATGTTTATTATTAGTCATTTTCTCTATAATTATCAATTTCTTCCAAAAAACTTAAAAGAACTTTCATTCCAAAATATCAAAGCTCATAAATATCGGTATCACAGTAAAACGTAAGGTGTTAAAATAACACCTAAATGGATTAAAAAAATCTGCAACAGTTTAAACCCTCTAGGATTAAATTAACACTAAAAAGGATTAAAATAATCTATTTTGGTGTAATTTTTAACTATGAATGAAATTTTATTTTAAATAAAACACCAAAGTCAACGATTTGGAAAAATTCAAGGAATTTAGCTTCTCAAGTGGAAGAATAGTAAGTTAGTTACTAACTAACTTAGTAACATAGTTACTAAATTCAATTGTGTTCAATTCTCTTTCTAAATAATATAAAATTCATCTCTGATATTCAATTATTTTACAAAATTTTAATCAAATTCTTGTCAAAATTTCAATAATTTTCAAAAGTTTTCTAAAATTGCATAATTTTCAAAATCTACTATTGCAATAAAATTTTCCAAAAGAATTCTATTATTAAAAAAAATTTTGAATACAATTCTACGCAAATATTCAATTATTTTTATAAATAATAAAAAATTTTACAGAAATTCAATTATTTACAAATTTTTTTACAAATTTCTTCGCAATAATTCAATTATTTTCATAAATAATAAAACTCATTGCAGAATTTAAATTATTTTTAATGCAATTTTAATCAAATTCCTCGAAAAATGTAATTATTCTTAAAAAGAATTAATTGATTTAACAAATTTTTGATAACATTTTTTATGAGAATTTAATTTCTAGAAACATGAATTTAATAAATTATTTATTTTTGTATATAAATAATTAAATTCTCATATAGAATTTACTAATAAAAATGGTTTTAAAAATCAATTTCAGTTAAAGTTTTAGATTATATTTAAGTATTAAAAGCATTATAGGATTTTTAGAAATAATTAAATTTTGAAAAAATTTCAACTAAAATCATTGAAATTCTTAATTTTTCATCTTTTTGACAAAAAATTCCTGTAGAATTAATTCTTTTTAAAAGTTTAATAGGATTTTTATTGAAATTATTTCAAGTTTTTATTTTTCAATATATAGTTAATTGCAGAATTTCCGAATAATTGAAATTATGTAAAATTGATTTGTATACGAATAAATTTGAAAATTATAAAACTCATCGCAGCGTTTGAATTATTTTTCATACAATTATAATTGAATTCCTTGAAAAAAGTAATGTTCATGCAAGTTTTAATCAAATTCGACAAAAGAATGGTATTAATAAAAATTTTGTTACTAAAATTCTTTATGAGAATTGAATTTTGAGAAACATTCAATTATTTAATAAATTATTTTTTTTTGCATTTAAATAATTAAATTCTTGTAGAATTTTTTAATAAAAATTGATTTTTATTTCATAAAAACACAGTTCATTTCATACACAGTTGTAAACAAAATTTTTTGTAAAATATTATTAGTACCTATGTACAAATGGGCAAGGCCCGTAAAAATGTTATAAGTAAATAAATAAATAAATAAAATGAAATTCAGTTAAAATTTTTGATTATAATTAAATATTAAAAGAAATATAGAGTGAACTTTTTGGAAATAATTGAATTTTTAAAATATTATTTGAAGTTTTTATTTTCTAATATGAATTTAATTAAAGAATTTAGGAATAATTGAAATTTCGTGAAATTGAATAATTAATTATTATTAAAAATAATAAATATGAAGTCAAATTGTACTCTCTTAATTTGAATCAGTTAAAAATCATGGTTTTAACTGACAATCAGTGACTGACTTTTTGCTTCTGAATCAGTTAAAAACAACTAATTTTCAGTTAAAAAATAACTGATTTACAGTAAAAAAATAACTGAAAAATTAGTTAAACTTGACTAATTGAATCAGTCAAAAAAAAATTTCCTGAAACATCAGTTATTTTTAACTGACAATCAGTTGTTTTTAACTAATTGTCAGTAGAAATATTACTATTTGAATTAGTGACTGACTTTTTGCTTTTAAATCAGTTATTTTTAACTGATTCAAATTTAGAGAGTAGTTAAAAATTTTTGAAAATAATAATTAAATTGAAATAATGAAAATAATTTTGAAGAAGTATAATATTCTTATACTATAAAATAATGATTTTATTACTTGGTCATCTTTAATTATTATAAAAAAAAATTAATAAACTAAAATTTCATTCATTGTAAAATGTAACACCAAAATTGATTATTTAAATTTTTTTTAATGTTAATTTAATCTGCAACAATTTTTAATACCTCTCGATTTACTGTGTAAATGTTACATTGCAGTACCAAAATGTAACGATTCTTTTAAGTCTAGATCAAGCTATAAGGAACAAAGTGAACTCGGGTAATAATTGTGCTTTGAACAAGAAGCACTCGTGCTTGCATTATTGCTATGCTTAATGATAATCACACATGTAATCGGCACAGATGTGCACACAAAGTTTAACATTCTGCGAGCATGAGTCTAATTTGTGCGAATCATTAAAAAAAAATATATTTAGCATGCATTCAGTAATGGTGGTAATACGTTTGACGTGAAAACCATACTGGTACGTTACGCTCAATAATTTTCGCTTACCATGAATAATTCTTTCTCAAAACATTCAAGTTAAAGATTGGTGTAAGACTTTGTCAGAATTATCATGATCTGCATTTGTAGTTTTTGGATAAAAGCGACCCCAGAGTGAATTTTTTTATACAAATTTTTAACATATTACAATTTTCGAAACAAGTCATATTGCTTCAGAATAATGCATAGAAGAACATTTCTTTTTTTTATCACCAAAAACCGGTATACAATTTTTTTTTTCATATTCCTTTTAATAAACACAGGACTGATTTTTGACTTGGTTTGTCACAAGTCAGGAAATTCAGTAAAAATTCAAGCTTTCAAAGAAAGTAGAATTTGGTTAGTGAAATAAAAAAATCAGGGATTTTTATTAAAAGTCATAGAAAAAAAATAAAAAAATTTTTAGAAATTACATTTTTGGAGTTCATATACGAAAATTCTGAATTATTGTGTCTTTTTTGTTTGACTGATAAAATATAAAATTTTTCGATTTAAAGAAGAATTACAGTTTAAAAAATTAAATTTTCGAGAAGTTACAAATCATTGAAGCAATTCAATAATATTCAAAAACAAATTTTAAACTCTGCTTGCATTTTCAATTATTTTTATAAATAACAAAAATTCTTCGTAAAATTCAATTATTTGGCAAAATTTCAATTACTTTTTTATAAATTTTTCCTCTATTCAATGATTGGCAATATCTATACGTACTATTTTAATAAAATCTTCCAAAAGAATTCAATTATTAAAAAAAATTTTTTTTGATAAAATTCTACACAAACATTTAATTATTTTGTATTTTCATAAATAATACATTTTTTAACAAAGATTTGATAATTTTCATGAATAATAAAATGCATGCCAAAATTTTAATTATTCTAAAATGAAATTTTTAATTAAATTTCTCGAAAAATGTAATTATTCATAAAAATTTTATTAAATTCGTCGAAAGAATTCAATCATTTTAAATTTTTTTGATAAAATTCTTTGTAAGAATTTAATTATCAGAAACATTTAATAATTTAAAAAACTATTTTCTACAACATTGCGTGAAAACCACGAGTTTCTATATTTGTAAAAAGCGAAAAAAACACAAAGTTCCAACCTTGTTGCATAATGTACTTTAATTTTGTATTTAAATAATTAAGTTATCACAAACATCTCTAATAAAAATTGTTTAAAAAATTGATTTCAGTTTAACCTTTAAATAATAACTGAATGTGAAAAACATTGTAGCATAAATATTAAGAAATAATATTATATAATTTTAAAAAGGTTTTTAATTAAAATCTTTGAAAAACTGAATTTTTAATATTTTTAAGGGAATTTGAACCATTATGATAACACACTTTTTAAACAAATGCTCTGAACGTATTGTGACGTCATAATGGTTCAAATGCTCTTAACAAATAATTATAGAATTAATTTTTTGAAGTTTTTTTTTTGGAAAAGTTTTCAAAAAAAAATATTTAAAAATCTGTAGTTTTCATAGTATTAACTACCAATTCTGTAGAATTAATTTTTTTTAAAGTTTAATTAAATTTTTGTAAAAATTATTGGAATTTCTTATTTTCTATTTAATATATTATTTAGTTGAAGAATTTGCGAATAATTGAAATTTTGTAAAAATTGAATTGGAAACAAGTATGGATATTTGAAAGTTTTAAAAGAAATTTTTCAAAAATTATTAAAAATAATTTGATTAAAAATAAAAAATTGTTACTATACAACTAAGCATTTAAAAAATAATAATTCAGAAAAGTTGCAAAAACACACATTTTTGGCTATTTAACCTAAAATTATGGAATAGTCGAACAGAATGTTGATTTTAACAACTATTAAATTTATTTATTTATTTTTACTTTAAAATGTCTTTACAATGAGCAGACATATTATACGTGAATGTTGTTTAATTAAAAAATGTTTACTTAAAAAGATCATTGTTTTTGTGTTTCTGCTTTTTTAATAGACAAGTTACAACAAGTCACGACGTGCCTCGCCGCGCCGTGTCCATTTCGCGCTACTCCATAGCATATACTATCCGATTTAGAGACAAATATGTTCAAAAATGCCAATTAAGCTTATTTTACTTCCATTTACATTCTACTTCATCAGCAATTAATATTGTACATAAATAGTATTTTGTTCACACAGAAGAAAAAAAAGTCTGACTCCGTTTACACCTTAAATTCAGCCTCAAAATGAGGCATTAGTGTGCACTATATTAATTCTATTAATTTGAATTTTGAAAATTCTATAATATCCTATCACCTATTTCGATAAAGATTCAATTTGGTAGGATTTTGAAAACTCTCCTCAATTTATAATATCGGAAAAAAAATTGCTCAATTCCTCTTTATTTCTTGTTTGTGTAGTGTAAGGATGATACCTATAGGCAAGCACAATTATTAGTATACTGAACGAGAAGAAGGGCATTACCCTTTCTTACACGATCTACACTTTGCAGAATTGCAGAAGGACAGTATTAATTCAGCAATTAACACTAAGGGAATAATAAAATATATTTGTCACTTATATGAATTTATTTTATTTATTTAGAGCCCTCCATACTTACAATAAAGTAGATTTTTTAAATTGTTCAGTTCGTAGAGATAGGACTATTTTTGGCTGAGTTATACTGGATAATTTAAAAATTTGTTACAACTCACCTCAGTCTCCCCTATAACCACGAAGCCCCCGACCCGAGTAACGAGTTTTAAGCTATAGCAACGTGCAAGAGCGTCACTATCCACTTGTTTACTTTAACAACTGTACTCTTGAAAACTCGTTTTCGGACGATAGGTCTTTTTTATAACTCTGCAAAGCACATTATGTTAAATAGTGAAAGCGATAGGTTGGAGTACAATTTTCCTTGCAATTTTTAAATATCATATATCTGCGATACTTATATAAGACAAATTTTGTTTATTACTATGTAATATTTTTTAAACAATCTTTTCAAAATTCAATTAAATTATTATATTCAGTTTACCAGGGTGTCTACTAACCTAGAAATCCGGGAAATAACCGAGATTTTTATACAAATCCCGGAATTTTTTTACCAAAATTAAAAAAGTTTTATTATTTTAACCTATTTTTAAAAAAATTACTTTTTATTTCAATTTTTATAGATATTTATACTCTTCTCTAACATTGAATTAGTTAAAAAAAATTAATTTGATAGTAAAAATCAAGCACAAATTCAAACAGATTATGTAAATAAATTTTAAAAAATTATGGTGTTAATAGAAATATTGTGAAATTCGACTGAAAATATGTAATTGAATTTCTTAAAGAATTTTTTTAGAAACTTTTCAACAAATAAAATTTCCAAAGTATTTTAATTTAATAATTAATTAATAATTGGATTTTATAGTCACATTTTAATGAATTCATGTTTCTTAGTGCGAAGATTAATAATTAAAATTTTTATTAGTTAATTTAAAAAAAATATATATGAACTTCAAATTTTTTTATTAAAATTGAATTCTCGCAATTTTTTTTTTTAATTCTGAAAAATAAAATTGTTGACATTTTTCAATTCCATTGTTGCAAGATAATTTAATTCTTCTAAACAAATAATTGAAAATTTTTTAAATAATTGAAATTTCTTTACAATTTATTTTTAGATAATTTAATTCTTTGAAAGAATTTGAATTTAAATTTTTCGAAAAATTATATTATTCTATTATTATTATTCAATAGTTATAATTATTGAACTTCTCTTAAATTTTTATAATTTCAAATTTCTGAATGTTCAAATAAATGATATTTATCATTTCTTAAGCAAATTTAATGTTTATTACTTAATAAGTAAATAATTAATTATCACTGCTTTTTTTAAAATTGTAATAAAATTCTTCACAGGAATTAAATTATTTTCATAAATAATATCATTCTTTGGAAGGATTTCAATTATTTTTGTAAATTCTTTGCAGAAATTCAATTATTATCAATAGAATTGTAATAAACTTGAAAAAGAAAATTTCCAATTATAATTATAAACAGTCAAGATTATTTTTAAAAAATTATTTTTCAAATAAAATTATTATTTATTTATGTTCGAAATCGAATTTAAATTTAAATTTTATGAGAAAAGAAAACCGGGAAAAAATTAGGCCATAACCGGGAAATAACCGGGAATTTTCTTGAATGAAAATAGTAGACACCCTGGTTTACTAAAATAAAATCAAAGAAGAAAGAAGAAAATTTATAATTCAGAGTAAAATAAAAATTTAACTACTTTATCTTGAATTGTTTTTTGATACCAAAAATCTTTGTTAGGTCAGGCATTATGAGGATCATACAATTGTACCGCACAAAAAGAATAAATTTTTCTCGCATGACGCATGACTACTCCCGAAATCTTATTTGACATGAATATCATTTTACATAAAATTCACCTGACATAAATTTCATTTGACGTATTTATCATTTAACATAATTTTTATTGAACATAAAATTCACTTGATATAAATTCCATTTGGTATAAATTCCATTTAACATAATTCTCATTTGACATAAAATTTACTTTACATAATGTTTATGTCAAATAAAAATTTTGTTGAATGACTTTGATGTCAAATGAAGTTTATGTCAAATAAAAATTATGTTAAATGTCTTATGTTAAATGAACTTAAGGCCAAATTAAATTTATGTCAAATGACAATGATATTAAATGACATTTATGCCAAATGAGAAATTACGTTAAATAACATTTATGCTAAATGAAATTGTTGTCAAATGAATTTCATGTGAAACAAATTTTCTAACAATTAAAGTTTACGTTAATTGAATTTTTTGCCAAAAGAAATTCATGTTAAATTATTTCTATGACAAAAGAAATTTATGTTACATGATTATTATGTCAAAATGCGAATTATGTTATATGTGTATAAAAATAAAGCCCAATTTAAAAATTTTCCCGAAAAATACTCTCTGGGATTTACTCCCAAGCGCCATTCCGCAAAATTTTTCAGCAATTCTTTCACGTGGAAGGTATTTTAATACAATGAAAATACAATCCCAATGTAAACTCCTAGAAACACAAATATTTTCAATTAAAAACACATTCAGGTAGGCATTTATTGAGTAATCAATAAATGTAAATATTTGACACCTTGTTTTATACGCAGTTACAGTGTAAAATAATATTTTTTGTGGAAAGTGAGATAAAGCGTGTACTGAGTGACAGTTCACTTATTTAACTTATTCACATACCATTCTCGTACATCGTTTCCAAACAAATTTACATGTAACCCTTCGATGAGAACGCCCGCCGTTAATTCACACACGTGTGGAAATTGTTTCGTTGCTCATCAACATCAAGTGCAGGATGTTTTAGTTGCCACTTCTACTAGTGTGTCACGTGTTTGTTGTATGTTTCATGTATTATGTTACAAATATTTACTATACCTATACCTAATTTATTTCGACTTAACTTTCATTATGGACAATTTTAGATTTTCAGTTGAATTATTAATATTATTGTGGTGTGGAAAATTATTAAGGAAAGAGCATACATATTTAATGATGTGTTCACTTGCTTAATTCACATAGACAAGGAATTAAGTTTAATTTACTACTTTTTTACGTTATGTTACTATTTTAGTACTTTTTTATGTTTATTTCGCAATAATTAAAAAAAATTGATTTCAACCACTATTTCTATTTTTTTTAATTTCTACTACTTGAAATTCTTTAAAATGATTAAATTATTTTTATTATCTATTGTATTTTCATAAAATTTCGTTAAAGAAATCAATTATTCTTAAAGCTAACAAATTTTTTTACAGAAATTAAAAAAAAAATTATTGAATACAATTTTTTAAAAAATAAATTATTTAACAAAATTGTTAAACAATTTTTCACAATAATTCAATTACATTCACCATTTATAACATGTTTAATAGAAATTCAATTATTTTAACATTTTAAAAAAAATTTTCTCAATAATTCCATTATTTTCATAAATAATTCAATTCTTCCTAGGAATTCAATTCTTTTTGAAAATTTTCAAAATATTCTTAGCAACTATTCAATTATTTTTAAAAATTTAATTTCGATTTCTCAAAAAAATCAATTTTTCAAAAATGATTTTATAAATTCTTTATAAAAATTTAATAAAATAAAAATATTAGAATTTTTCAAAGAAATATTTACGTAAATAATTCTTTAGAATAACTTAGTTATGTCGATAAATAAGAAAATAAGTCCTGAGAATTCAATTATTTTGAGGCATTTTAATAAAATTCTTTGAAAAATTCAATTATTTTCGTAAAATAACAATATTTATTACAAAAATTCCATTATTTTTAACAATTCTAATAAAATCGTTCGTAAGAATTAAATTATTTTTATAAATAATAAAATGCTTTTTTGGAATTTAATTATTTTGAAAAAAATTTAATAAAACATCACACAGACATTCAATTATTGTAAAAAATTTAATGGAATTCTTTGTAAAATTTAATTATTTTTAAAAACTTTTTGCAATTCATTGATTTTCAATCTCTAATATTTTGATAATATTTTGAAACAGATTTCAATTATTTAAAATATTTTTTGTAAAAATTTTCATAAAATATATTTTTTTTATATGAATAATAATAATAATTATTATTATTATTTCTCAAAAGTTCAATTATTTAAATTAGAATTTGCATAAAATTAGTCGAAAGACATGTATTATTGAAAAATATTCATAAAATTCTTTGCATAAATTAAATTTAAAATCTTCATATTCTCTGCTATAAGAGAATCTTTTGAAACAAAGCAACAGTTGTATTTTTATATACATTTTCTGCATGAAACAAAACATCAGCGAATAGTTGCAATCATTTCAATATCTATCCTTGTTGAACAGTACGATCATCTAATAACCATGATTCATTAGCACACACACATAGATACTCTGGATGTACAAGTTTTGTAATAAAATATATACCTTTTTAAAAAAAGTATCAACACTACATGAAGGTTGACGTTCAGTTTATTTGAAATTTGATGAGATAATAATAGAATGAAAGCATTGCAGTTGTGCGTTAAAAATTGAGTGTAACAGATAAAAATAATGTAAAATGTAACTACAGAAACACTTCGTGAAAGAGAAAATGTTGGAAGAGGCAGCAGCAGCAGCAGCAGCAGCAACAACACAGGTATACTGTGACAAATTGGATAGGAGGTGCTGACACATCATAGCAGCATCAGACTTACCAACACCGTGATATCAGTTCCAGCGGCCGTGACGGAAAAGGTTATGGTAAGCGAGTTTATAGAGGCACCTAATATACAGTACTTCGTGGAGAACGAGGTAAAAGTTGTCATCAACGCAACGAAGGGGATCGACAGCGAATTGTATGTAACAATGAGCAATGCGCGAGGCTCTTTTTATATACAGAACTATATGGTATATTAAAATCAAATAACATGATTGTATAGAAAAATTAAATTACGATAAACACAAAATTAAGAGGAATTTAGAGATTATATGCTCTGATCGTATAATTAATATTTCTTATGACTATTTTTAAATGGATGAGTTTTCTAAAAGTACTATATATTTAAAGAGTTTAGTACTATTTAAAGTATTAGTTTTTTATGATACTTCTTTGTGTTCCAAACAAGAATATAAGTTGATCAACATTAATTCGAAACTCACAGCATATTTATATTCGGATGTAACATTTTCAAGATCTTGTTCGTCATATTAAATTCTTAAATTCTGACTTTTCATTTGTTGTCAGGGACCTAAAAAACTACCAAGAAACATTTTTTGAGTTAATTCGGGTGATTTTTCACGAACGAAGCATCCGCAAAAGCTTTCTTTATTCATTATCATGTTGTAACTTCGAGCTACATTATGTTGTCATTAACATTTTTTGTTTAGAAGGTATAAAACTACTGAGTTATTGTCTCTTCAAATCTTTTGTCGTAAACTTAAAGTAGGGGTTTTAAAACTGTTAAGGAATGAATGAAGAGTTTAAAATTTTTGTGTAAGAAAGGCTGCTACAAAGTACGCGAATCATAAGATGCTGATCTTATGCTTCTTGTAATTTTGGGTGTTAATACCATTCATCGTGGCTAAACCCAATGTTCCAGGTTTTTAAAATAATTTGCAATGTTCGGTTTGTTGAAACTTAAAAAGCCATGGTTCTTAAAACTGCATTGTTTCAGTTTTCTAGCAGAAAAATATTTGTGTCTAGATATGTATGTAATCAAAAAGATATTGACAGTACATGAAACTCTGTCGAGAATAGTAATAAAAGGAAATTCAACAGTTGAACAAATGACTAAAAGACGACGAATCAAGATTTACAGATCATGAAGTTTTGTCTTATGACAGCTTTGATCACTGGAAATCGTCAAAGTAGTTCTCGTAATCGACAAAATAAAAACGATTATGCTAGCAAACGACAAGGTTTAAAATTTCACAATTGTGGTATATCAAAATTTGTCCAGATGTTTATATATATGAGAGAAGAAAGTTCACAATATTTATAACTGTTTCAAGAAATAGAACTATAAAAGTGGACGTCAGCAGAAATCTTCAGATGATAATGTAGTGAAAAAGGAGATGATTACAAGTGGAGATAACAATGAAGGTAATGTTTCGATAATAATAGACTCAGGTGCAAAGGATCACATGTCAAAACATCGAGAATGGTATTCTTCTAATAAAGAATTTTTAAAGCCCATAAAGAGTGGTGTTAGAGATGGCAAATTTGTTATCGCTCCCAGTAAAGGTAATATAAATATTGGAACCTTTTGGAACAAAAATCGTTCTTTAATAACAATCTATGATGTATTATATTTTCCGAAAATTGTTAATAATATAATTTCTGATACACGTGCGGGTAAAAAAAGACGTCAATAGCTTAATAATAAAAATCTCTTATAGTAATAACAAAAATGATTTTACCATCAAAATATCTGTTATGTTCTCAATTAATTACAAGAAAATATTAAGTTTTTAAAAAAAGATCGATGAACAGTTTTAGAGTAGAGTAGTTTTTATCTACATTATTTGTAAAGCTCAAAATTTTCTCTAAGGAAATAGAAAAACAATTTGATGAGAAAATTAAAGATCCCTAGCGGAAGACGAAGAAAATGTATTAATGAACAAAAAAAGTTTGATAATAATGAAGGTACGAAATTTTCAGTAAATGTTCCTTAAACCCCTGAACAAATCGAAATAGCGAAACATGAAAATCAAACAATTCTTGAGTCTGGTAGATCAATACTTCACTATAATTCAGATTTACCGTTGTTTTTATTATCAAAAGCAATGAAAACTGCGGTTGACGTCATTTATTGCACTAGTCCGAATAGGTGCGAAAATAAAACTCCATGTGAATTGTGGTTTGATAGAAAAGCAAAAATTTACGGAACAGAATATTTCGCGCAAATATTTGAAGAAAAGAGGAAAAAGTTATATAAATCAGATTATTTAGTTCGGTTATCATGATTGCAACGGTTACCTTAACTCATAAATTCCACTACTCTAAAGAAGGTGTCAAAAAACAGTTTGTTCACGAAATGTAATACAAATATGTTTTAAATACAAAATAGATATTCCTTGTCTGCAAAATGATGATGACCAGAAAAAAGCTGAAATATTTTGTATAATCTGCAGAATAATATTTGATTTATGAATAAGACTTTAAGGGTAGAATCTGTAGAATATTTTACGGACAAATGAATCACAAATCTTTTACTTTGAATGAAGATGTGTCTTGAGTAAGATAATAATATAATCGGAATATGTCACACCATCGCTAAATGTATTTAAGAAATATAGTCACATGATAGGCTGAACATGCGCAATAGCCATTAGGATAGGCCATTTGAGTATCTTCGAGTAATCCATCATAAGTGTTATGTTAGTGTTAATAATCAAATAACTATTAGGTAACAAACATTTGTTAAATCTTTCGCTAAAAATATATCATTTAGGTAAGAAATTGACAAACTATTGAAAGCTATTATTAATTTAAAAATATATGTATGTAGCGAAATATATAACATAAAAACATTGAAGTCGTTTTTTTATTTTGTCACCAAAATATAAAAATAATATTATCACATAAACTACACCTTAATTACTACTTTCATAGATGAAAAATTAGGGTTTTCTTAAATATATCTAATTGAAGCATTGTCTAAAATTGACCTCGCCTCATGTATACTTGTTTAATTGAAATTACTCTATTTCATTGGTCATAATTGAGAAATATGCTTTAATTTATTTACTAAATTTTTAATGGCCAAGAAACTTATCACTTTACAATTAGAGCGTCATGGTTTTGAAATGTATCACTCTCAATTACTTTCTTCAACTAGTAAATTGCTCGTACTCGCAGCGTGTCGTCGATTGGTTCTGATTGCTGTTATATTAACTTAATTTACATAATCGTTCTCATGACACAGTTTTTGTTTATAAAAGAGTGAAAAAGAAATAATTTAAATAATCTTATACAAGCATTTTAATAATTAACATTTTTTAAATTGAAGAAATATAATTTTGAAAAACCATTTTTTAAAAATGCCTTTTTAAAAATTGCTTCGATTTGCTTAAAACTTGTTGATTAGAGATTTTTGGGTTAACTGATTACGAACATAAAAGCAGAAATTTTCGAATTGTCTTTTCAAAAAACCCCTTACTAAAAAGTTTTAAGTAAATTGTTTAACATTGTTAAGTTCGACTAGTGTTTAAAAAAAAATTCGTAGAGCCATGTGGTTTATCTGAAGAATTTTCTATAAAATTCCGTAAGACCTTTGTTGCTTCAAACAATATGGCAAAGTTAGAAAAAAATTAATTAAAAAGTTAAATTGAAAAGAAATTTAGTTTTTTCAACAAAATCAATTCATGTCACTTTCTTCATAAATGACGATAAACTATACAAAAAATTTATAAGTGGTTGTAGCTGAATTAACTAAAGTTTCTCAGTCAATGGCGAATGGATTTTGTTAAAACTTGTCACTCGAGAGTGTTTGGTGTAGTTTATTAATAATCGACTTTTCTGATTAGTAAATTTAATTTAATTCAATCGTTAAATAGCATTAAGTGAAATTAAATTTTACAAATATTTAATATTTTGTGAAGTGAAATCAACATAGCAGAATTTAGTAATTAATATTTAATTAATGTTCTTCATATTTTACATAATTCTTATATGTGACTCAACTATCGGTATTCCTAACATGGGAATTTTTTGGCAATGGGCAAAAAATGCAAATTGTTTTCGAATTCGTAATATTAGACTTTAAATACATCGAAAGTAACATTAAACTTCTTCTTTTTGCAAATAGAGAGAAAATTAGCTTATTATATTTTTCTATTAATAATTATTAAATTGAACGATATCTGCTTGTAAATGACGTTTTCAAGATCGTTATCATATTACACAAAATGTGAGTATGTTTTTTATGAACGAAATAGTGATTATTTAAGTGGGAATGTATAACTAGTCAAGACGGTCTTTTGTCATTTTTGCAATCACGTTCGTGATCGTTTATCCTGTATTTTATATATATAAAGGTCTGGCCGATGTAAATCATCCTACATTCACATGGTATGCAATATACTACATTATTCCTCAGACCGAAAGGAGTAATATTTTTATTCTTTGAGAAGCACGCAAAGGGATCTTTATGGTTGTAAAAAAACGACATTAATATCAAATTTCATAAAAAGCTTTATGAAGAACATGTAAAGTTCGTTCACATAAGGTATTGACAGTATTCTCCTAAAATCCATTTTATTGCTTTCTAGAATAGAATATATATTTAAGGTTTTTTAAATGTTACATTTCGTGTATATATAACACCTCAACTTTAAAGTATAATGTTAGCCACATTATGATAGTATATTTACTCTAAAAACCACGAAGTTTAATATGATTTATATTTATAGGTTTTTTTTATAACAAATAAGCCAGATTCGATATTATATTTTAATATCTTCTATATAATATCTTTCGAGCTAGTTTCGAATTCAAAGAGGATTTTAAAAAAAACATGTTTTTTTCTTTTTGCTTTAAGCATTAAGTATTGTTAAAAGAAATTTACAATAAAATCCCATAGAATCAAAAGAAATGGTTGACTTTTTAAATTTTCGTCCGCCATATTGGATCCGCCATTTTGAATTTTTAAATCTGACACCAAAATCATAATCAGTGACCCCACATTAAAAATATTTTATGAAATTTTACTGTATAGAAAAAAAAGATAAAATGAACTATTATTATTATTATTATTACTATTAAATATTTTATTTAAATTATTTAAATAATTCTTGTTAAAAATACGTAATACTTAAAAAAAAATTGTGTGATTTTTTTATTTAAAATGAACACAGTATAAACGTATAACGATTTAATAAGCTTTTTCTGTACCACAACATAGCTTGAAAGTAAGAGAATAGGAAGAAATAAAACTGACGAAGGCGAAGCTGAGGTTGAGGTCTCATATCAATAAACACCAGCAGAATTGTGCACCGACTCGTTACACCCAGCATTTTTAAGTAAAATTCATAGTTTTTTACATAAGCAAGAAACCATTGCCAAACCTTCTCATTTATTTTGCTTCGTATATAAACTTCTTGCTTTCATTTTATGAATACTTTTCCTCCTCATAAAGATGAAACATTTTTATTTAAAATTTCAAACAGACTAAAAAAATGCGAATTTTAAATATTTTTAATTTTGTAGATAAAAAATAAAAATAATAAACTCAATTTTCTTTAAAATTAAATGCTACTATCATATTTATAATTAACTAATTTTTTTTTATTGTTGAAACAAGTTTTTAAATTCAAAATGTAAGCTTTTTAGTTTTTAAGATTTTCATTATTGATCAATAATTCTTTAATATTAATAAAATAATAATAATAATAAAGAAAATAAAAAATATGAAAAAATAAATAAAAAATAATAGAAATCTTTTTAAAAATTGAATAAAAATAGTTGGATTGTCTTGAAACCATGAAAATAGTATTTATCGAATAAAAATACATAAACTTATGAAATAAGTACTTATGTTCATAAAATCTATTCATTTTTGACGAATAGTAACTTCTAATATTTTAAAATTCATAAAAAAATCAGAATCGAAAATTTTCCACAACACAATACATAAGAATGAGGAAACAAAAAGTAAACAGATAAGGAATATGCTATTTGAAATAAATTTCAAATATGCTGAAAGAAATGAAAAAGGAAATTGAAAATATGCACATGGAATAGAAGCAACGTACGGAAGTTGGTTTTCTTATAAAAAGAGATATGCTCGAATGCATCACTATTTCAGGGTAACTTTTTTTAAACATTTATTCAATATTTTTTGTCAAAATGTTAAAAATCAATTTCAAAAGTTAATTCTAATTATCTAATTTTCCATTCTAATTTCCATGAGAAATATTTATTTTTTATCTTATCCTACTGATAATAAATTGAATTGCTACAACGAATTTTATTCTTAATCAAAAAATTTAAATATTTATACAAAAATAATTTAATTCTTGAGAAGAATTTTATGAAACATTTTAAAATAATAAATTTCTTTCGACTAATTTTATGTAAATTCGAACTCAAATAATTAATTTACTGAAAAATGTTTATTATTCAAGAAATAAATTGAATTCTTGTGAAGATTTTTAATAAAAATTTTATAAATAATAATTGAATTCTGTTTGGAAATTTCATGAAAATAATAGAAATTGAGAATCATTGAATTGAGCAAAGTTTTTGAAAATAATAAAATTTGCAAAGAATTCTATTAAATTTGTTTACAATAATTAAATGTTTGTGTGGTGTTTTGTTACTTTTAAAAATAATTAAATTCTTGTGAAAATTATTGTTATTTATGAGAATATTTGAATTTTGTAAAGAATTTTATTAAAATGCCTCAAAATAATTGAATTTTCGGGAATAATTTTGTTATTTATCGATATAATTAAATTCTTTCAAAAAATATTATTTAAGTGAATAATTGAATTCTTGGGAAGAAATTTAATTAAATTCTAAAAGAATAAATAGATTATTTCAAAAAAATTTAATTAAAATTGTATTTATAATAATTGATTTCTTTAAAACAATTTTATAAAAATATTTGAAAAAAATATAATTCCTGTGAAAAATTATAATATTTTAGTGAATAATTGAATTCCTCAAAACAAAATTTGAAAAACATTTCTTTAAATAATAATTGATTTTTTCAAAGAATGGAAAGTAAATTTTTAAAAATAATTACAGTTTTTGAGAAATTCCTATAAAATTGTATTTAAAATAATTGAAATCGAAAAGATGAATTTTGTTATTTTTTAAACTAATTTAGTAGTTGCAAAGAACCTAATTAAAATTTAAAAAAATATTATTGAATTCCTGAGAAAAATTTTATTACTTATGAAAATAATTGAGAATGCTAAGAATTTTATTAAAAATTGTATTAAAATTTTGAAAAAGAATTGAATTTTTGTAAAAAATATATTTGTGAAAATAATTGATTTCTTTATATTAATTTTATGTGAACATATTGTTTTAAATATAATTAATTTTTTCGAAATATAATAAATATTATAAAAATTTGATTTCAAATAATTGACTTCTTGTCATGAAAAACTTGATTTGTGAAAATAATTGAAATTCTTCGATAAATTTTTTTATTTAAGAAAATACATTGAATTCTTTCTTATAGAATGTTCTAAAAAAAAAATTTTTTTAATTGAATTTCAATGAAAAATGTTATTATTGGTGAAAGTAATTGAATGTGAAGAACTGCATGAAAATTTTCTTAAATAATTGATTTTTTAAAATTTGTTTGAAAATATTTGAATCATTTGAAAGAATTTGATTATAATTTTTGAGATTGAGAATATTTTTTTGATTTCTAGTATCAGCGAATTTAATCTAGTAATAATTAAATTTTACAAAGAATTCTATTCAAAGAGGCTTTTTGGGACTGAAAACTAAATAAAATTACTCAAATATTAGCATAACGTAAAAACATTAGTAATGTAGATTTTACTATAGAAGAGTGCAAAGCCTGAATTATTGATAAAATATCAGCCTCATAAAAAATTATTTTGAACAGTATGGAAATTTTTTCGAGAATTACTTTTTAATTATGTATATAAATGCGTTTCACCAGGTCCATATATATAAAGTATATATTGTGAAATTTTTATTTTGTAAAAAAGATATTGTGGACAAAATAAAACTGCCAATATGGACAAATTGTTACTTGTGCGTTAAAATTGAAAAAAAATCCATTTCCCAACCCACTCGATTTCCCCTTACAATTTTGATAGAAAAGTAACCAAATATTCGACAAACACCTTCGGGGCGTATTGGCGTTTTTAGCGCGTAACTTTAAATTCTAATAAAATTACTCAAACATGTTTAATTTTTCGTAATTTAAATATTAATTGCTACCAAGTGCAAGCTTTTACTGTAGAAAAAAAATAAGTAACGAGACAAATTTAATGAGTTTTTATCGTGAGATAAAATTTTTCGTTCAATTTTTCGTTTTTAGAAATTTTAAAGTTTCATAAAAGTTATATTGAAATGTAATTAAATTCGAGGTGGGATATTCAAAACCAATTTTCAATACAACTTTACGAATCGTTTCGATAGTGACCATGACGGTAGTTAGTGAATCATTCGTATATAACAGTCAGTTCATCTTTTTTCCAGTTTTCGTCTCGAAACTTATTTTGAAGTAAAGAAAAATTGTAGAATTATGAAAAAAGGACAAATTTTCATTTAAATAATGTTTTAGTTAGTAATATTTTGTTGTATTCGGTAATTTTTACAAAGAAATATAGCAAAAGAGTTTATTGCATCTCTTGTGTTGAATTTTGTATATAGACATATAAAACAACATTACTTACACTCAGTGACTACAATCAACAACCATTCAGAGAAACCACCCTCCTAAGCTGTTTTACTTCCATTTAAATGAAAGTTACCGCCACGTGACCACAATCAATATCTTTTACAACGTCGCTTAACAAATTTGTATACTTGATGTCTCTTCACGCACAACGGTTCCTTTTTCAATTTTTCCAAACCCCTATGCACGAGAATAAAAGGCATGTATGCAAATAAGGATTTACAATTAAATTCCAACTAATACATTTTTGGCTAAAATCGTATTACTTGCGTTTCATGATAATTAACCTAAAAAATAAATTGTCATATTTTCACATCACTGACATTTCTAATCCTAATCTAAACATTTTTAGAATATACCTTTTTTTAAACTAGACAGAATTTGAGGTGTACCCTTTGACCTGTTTTAAAAAATTTTTGTGTCATTCTAGTATCACTATTTGTTACTTTTGATTTTAAATTATATTCCGAATAGCGTCCGTCATATTGGTTTCGCCATTTTGAATTTTAAAAAACCGACGATATACATTTGTAATCAGTGATCCTTAAAAAGAACTTAGAACCTTTGCTCTTTTAATTTTGAATGGTCGTTTAACATAAAATCCGTTCTGTGTAAAGTTTTTCCCTCACTCCTGAACATTAACACACCCCTTGCTTCTAAGGGTGCATGCGATCAATTTGGCATAAGGCTTATTTGAAAGGGCACGACTCAACCTTTAATTTATGATATCAGCTAATTTTGATAGCACATCGCGGAATTGAGAGCAAAAATTTTTGGAAAATTTCTAGTAATCCTTCTTTTTTTTAGAAATTTTAACCCCTTTCTTCCAGAATGTATGACGTAATTAGCAGTTTTGAACTTTGAATTTCTATTCAGTGGAAAAAATATCCGATTGATGATATTATGTAAAGGTAATATTATGTGCCATGCCGCTTGGGAAAATATTGGTGAGGACCCTTCAATATACGGTTTTGTCGTCAAAACGCATTGGCAGTTTGCATTTTTCCAATATACAAAAGCACCCAATTTCAATACATCTTTTTGTATTGGGTATAGTACATGATGAAGTAATTTTATTTAATAACCATGCATTGCAAGAGAGGAGAACTTGAATAGTTTAATCGACATAATCGTTCTATGCGCTCATAAAAAAGTTTTCCCAAAGATCAATTGAAAAATAAAAAATGTTAAAATGTAAAAATATTAAATAAAATTGTTAACTAAAAGTTTAACAATTAAATTAATAATTATTTAATAACAAAATTTTACGGAACGTCATGTTCAATTTACTATAATGCAAATTACAACATTTTTTATTTTCAAATTTTAATTTTTGGATTAAAAAAAAAGTTTGATAAACTCACTTATCAAGTAAATATTTAATTATTGTTTATATTTCAAAAAAAATTTTAATGACTCTTCGCAAGAATTCAATTATTTATTTATACATAATTAATAACATTCTTTGGAAGAATTCAATTATTCTCATAAAATAGTAAAATTCTTTGCAGAAATTGAATTATTTTCAATACAATTTTAATAAAGTTTCACAAAAGACTTCAATTCTATTCTGAAGTTTGCATAAATCCATTGAAACAATTCAATTATTTAATAAAGTCTTTGCAAACATTCAATTCCCATAAAAATAATTCTAAAAGTGATTTGATCTTAAAAATTCAATTATTTCGAAGATTGTCTGTAAAATTTATTTTTAAATTTCAATATTCTTTGCAGAAATTGAATTATTTTCAATACAATTTTAATAAAATTTCACAAAAGACTTCAATTCTATTCTTAAGTTTGCATAAATCCATTGAAACAATTCAATTATTTAATAAAGTCTTTGCAAACATTCAACTCCCTTAAAAATAATTCTAAAAGTGATTTGATCTTAAAAATTCAATTATTTCGAAGATTGTCTGTAAAATTTATTTTTAAATTTCAATTACTTTCCAAATTTTAAAGAGAATTCTTGTAAAATATTAAACTTTCTTTAAACATTAAAAAATAGCACAATTTGTTTATAAAAATTTTGTTATGGCAATTTTTTTAATAAAATTCAATCATTGAAGGATTCAGTAAAATTTTTCCAATTTTTAATAAAATGTATCGAAAAAATTAATTTATTTTCCAAACTTGTAATAAATTCTTGCAAACAATTCTATTATTTTTAAAAAGTGTAAAATGTTTCGCAACAATTAAATTATTTCTATAAATAACATTTTTCACAGGAATTCAATTATATTCAAAACAAGTTTTAAAAAACTTTAACAATATTGTATTTAATTTTAATTTTAAACAGAAGCGATTATTTTGAAGACTTAAAAGAAATTCACCACAAAATTCAATTAATTTCCAAATTTTCAAATAAAACTATTAATGAAAATACTGTATTCAAAAAAAAATTTTAAGAAATTCTTCAAACGAATTTAATCAGGGTTTTGAAAGATTTTAATAAAATTCTTCGCAAGAATTCAATTATTTTCATTATACATTTATTTTGAAAATTTTTTTTTAATTCTTTCAAAACATTCAGTTATTTTCAAAAGAGAATTTCTCCTTTTGGTCGCATTTTTGAACATTTGTCATGGAATTCAGAGCAGTTTTCATATACATAGACAAATATATGTCAAATATGCACTGAATCCAATCTTCAATCAATGTCGTTTAATTGTATAACTCTCGCCACAACCTATAAATAGATCTCCACCTCTGGTGTCAATTAGATCAATTACTTTGTTATCAGAGATTTTTAAATTTGTTTTTCTTTAATATTTCTTGAGCAAGTACAATAACCATCAAAAAAATAAAAATAAAGGACATTAATGGCAATCTCATCCAATATAACATTTGACACAGAAAGTAAACATTATTAAAATGTTAAATATAGTAAAATATTTTCTCCTTTAATTTTCCGGTTATATTAAATCTATAGTTATGTCCTATTCCAAAAAACAGAAGATTAAAAATTTTCTCAAAAAGTAACAATCAATAACAATTGCAATAACAAAATCTGAATTTCTCAAAGTTTCTTGGAATTAAACAAAGTCAGATTACCAAAATTTTCAAAATTCAAGTCGGTGGACATTTTTTTAATCAAAATTGCTCAAATTCGCTTGAAACTTGTAACTCGGTGTTTAAAAAAAATGTCCGCCATATTAGAACTATGTCATTTTGAAATTCTTACTTAGATTCGTAATCAGAGACCCTAAAAAGCACTGAATAACAATAGTTTCAATAAAATCCACTGGCTGGGTTTTCCGGGTACTCGAAAGGTTAAAAGTTTTTAAAAAGTTGTTAAAAGTCTTTAAAAAAATTGTATTTTTCATAAAAAGTTAATATAAAATTGTTCAAACTAAATAATTTTAATATCGGTTTATTTCTTATTTTCTTATGAACGGAAACTAAACAAAGATAAAAATATGAATATATTATTTTTAATTTACATAGAACAATTAATTAATTAAATAATTAGTACCTTTGAATAAATAATTGTTTATATTAAATTATTTCACAAAAAGTCTCCCAGTGTGTCCCAAATCAAAATATTTATAGGACAACCCTGAAAAAGTAGTTGGGAGGTATATGACGCAGACACCCGTCAAAGTGAAGGATAAAGGGAGGGGAAATTTAAGATTGATTCGTCGTCATTTAAGAGGATTGACTGAATTTTAAAAAATTGGGATAAAAAAACAGCTTAATATTTATTAAGCTGTTTTTGAGATCTCAATTTAGATGAATAACGTATTTTTCTATTTTTTTAAAAATGCGGTTGTTTCTGTTTCATATTTTAAATTCGAATTTTAAAAATTAAATGTAAATAATTTCGGAAAAATTGTTTCTATTTGCCAGACTCTTCCTATATTTCGAAAAATTTAGTAAACTTGAATAGAAATGTAAAAGATTTAATAAAAAATAAAAATTGATTCTTATATTTTTTCAATTTTAATTTCAATTTTTAAATAATAAGAAACAGAAAAAATAAAGACAATGTTTAATTACTGTTTTAAGAAAATTATATGAAAAACGAGTGACAACGATTACGCATCAATAAAGCGAATAGAAAACAACCTTGAATGGGTAAAAGAGGACACACGTGCAGACCAAAATATTTTCCAAGCAATAGGGATACCGAACCACCGCATCGCCGCGCCGGAAACCGAAAAAGACTACCTGACTTATCATTAAATACACAAAAATTATCGAAGAAAATATTCTCTCTCTCTCTCGAGAAGCAGAGAACTTTGCCGCAGGAAAAATATATCAAGTCGGGAAGCATTTCGAAGTAGACAAAGAAAAAGAATATTATACAAAGGCAAATGAATACATGTGTGGACACAATCTAGTAAATCGCCTTGCTGAGTAAAGCTTTCAAAAAGACTACATTTAGTAGCACAACCAAAGCATCGTTTCTTCAGTCCGGTGAAATATGATTTTTAAAGAATATTGAGGAAGATAATCTACCACCACGTGCATTGAGTTGATCACACTGGTTTTTCAACCATCCTTGTGAGATTTGCTTAACCTTGTGAAAACAAGGATGATTCAATTCTAGTCTTTATAGTTTATTCAAATACAGAACAATGAAAATTCATTTTACTGTTTTTATTTTTAATCTGAATTTTGCTTTACATTTCAATTCTGAGTCAAGATTGTCGATGGGGATCAACCTACGTGCTTGAAAGTAGATTTCCCCACTTGTAAGTCAGAGTACGATATAAAAAGTACTTTTAAGTTGAGATTTAGACAAAACCATCATATTATAAAAATGCATATCGCCAAATACTTAAAAATCTTGTTCCCATGTTGTTCTCTCTAATTCTACCTAATATTAAAGAAAGGGAAATAAAATACAGACAACTTGATAACAGGATTACATAATCAGATACACTATTTAGTACTATAATCTTTCGAAAAAAACAACATCAACTGAAAGCTAATAAATTAATGACGAATAAATAGTAAGTCACTTGAAAAGCTTTGTCGGACAAATTAAATAGCTCCTAAAGTAATAATCGATGAGGGCGTTTTGTATATTGATTTAAACTGACAACAAGTGTTTTCAAAAGTAGAAAGGTTTGTTTCGAAGCTACAACTGCAGTCTGAGTAACATTGGACATCCCCAAGCATACAATACAGCATAACGTCATTAGTACAAACAACCAGTCCAACAATTAACCATCGAGAAGACCTACCGGTGGCAGAGCCCTGTGTCGAGCTCATCACATTACTGCCCTCAAGATCGGAGATCAAGATAACGACCACCAGTCCTAATCGTTGCCTTCTTCAAAGTAAGATTCAATTTCCACATTTTGTTAAACACATTGTATTTAATTCTTCCTTTCCTGATGCTTTTTGAATAGATATCCTCTCACAATTTTTAGTATAAGCTCATTGACTTATCCTCATTGCAAATTAGGTTCAAGTGAAATTCCAAAACAATAATAATAGGGAACGTTTTAAAGGGATTCAGTTTTGCCGCAAATCACTAAAAAAAGTCATTTTTGTTGCAGCTAAACTAGGCACACTTTAGTATCAATTTTGATACTTTTAAGAAAACGGTGTTAATTAAATTTGTTGTTTAAAATAAAATTCTGCTTCTACTTGAGATTTATCTTGGACGAGGATTTGAGCTTCTCTCAATCGGTTATAAACGATCAATCCAAATAGGACACGCAAATATACAACCGTAGATAATTTGCTCGAAAGGGCAAGATAAAAACTATTAATCAAGGGGATTGATCGTTTATAAAGTCACTGGTTCGCAATATATGTAATTTCTGCATTTGATTTGCTTTTGAAAATGTACTTTCTCTTAAATACCCATTAGCCGTAGAGAAAAAATAGGGAGTTACTATTGTTGATCATCGTTGTAACACCTCTGAATAAATGAATCTGACAAAGTATGGACTACGGGCAGACTCAAGTTTTTCGAAATATTTTACTTTTCTCTTCGATTTTATACATATTTTCCAAAGGAATCAATTTTTGTCCAATCTTATACATTTCTGTTCAAGTTTATTAATTTTCTAAAATATATAGAAAGAGTTTGGCACAGTGTCGGCAGGATTTGAATAATTTTTAATTTAATTTTACAGAAAGTGCTAAAAAATATAATTATTTTACAAATTTTATTTCAATTCCTCGAAAAAATTAATTATATAAAAATGTTTTTTTGAAATTCTTCGGAAAAATTCAATTATTTTCTAATATTTTAATGAAATTGTCCGAAAGAAATCAATTATTTTAAATACAATTTTAATTAAATTGTTTTGAAATAATTCATTATTCATTACAAGAATTCAATTATTTTTAAGAAAACTAAATTTCTTTTTGAAAATTAAATTATTTGAAAAATTCTAATAGAATATCTTTGGCAAGAATTCAATTATTTTGAAAAACATTTAATAAAACACCAGACATACATTTAATTATTGTCAAAATAAATTTTTTGTAAAATTTAATTATTTTTGAAAACTTTTCGCGCGCAATTCAATAATTTTTCATGTCTACTATAGTTTCATAAAATTTCAAAACAGAATTCGATTATTTAAAAAAAAATTTTTGGAAAAATCATTTTAAAAATTCAATTATTTTTATGAATAATAAAAATTTATCAGGAAATCATTTATTTGAATTAGAATTCGCATAAAAATAGTCGAAAGAAATTAAATGATTTTAAAATTCGATTATTTAATTATTAATTTAATTCTTGAGAAAAATTTTATAAAAATTTTAAAATCATTTAATTTCTTTCGACTATTTTTATTATTCATAACAATAATTGAATTTTTAAAATGATTTTTATAAAAAATTTTTTTAAATAATCGAATTCTGTTTTGAAATTTTATGAAACTATAGTAGTCATGAAAAATTATTGAATTGCGCGCGAAAAGTTTTTAAAAATAATTAAATTTTACAAAAAATTTATTTTGACAATAATTAAATGTATGTCTGGTGTTTTATTAAATGTTTTTCAAAATGATTGAATTTCCAAAAAGAAATATATTTTTCTTAAAAATAATTGAATTCTTGTGATAAATAATTAATTATTTCAAAACAATTTAATTAAAATTGTATTTAAAATAAATGATTTCTTTTGAACAATTTAAAAAATATATTTGAAAATAATTGAATTTTTCCAAAAAATTTCAAAAAAAAAAACATTTTTAAATAATTAATTTTTTCGAGGAATTGAAATAAAATTTGAAAAATAATTATATTTTTTGAGCACTTTCTGGAAAATTAAATTAAAAATTATTCAAATTCTGCGTTGAATATTATTATTTATGAATATAATTGAATTCTTGCGAAAAATTTTATAAATTGTTTTGAAAAATTGAATTTGTATGAAAAATTTTGTTACTTTTGAAAATAATATTAAATTCTTGTGAAAAACTTTATTTGCGGAATTCATTGAATTTTTCGAATAACTAATTTCTAATAGTATTGAAATTTTTTAATAAGGTTTTTTTATTTATAAAAAGAATTGAATTCTTGCTTAGAATTTTATCAAAAAATTTGTTTAAATAATTGAATTCTTTCGCTAAATGTCATTAAAATACTAGAAATTGAAAATAATACCTTAAAATGTTTACTAATTTGAATCAGAGGCTGACTTTTTGCTTTTGAATTAATAAAGTTTACTAATAAATTAGCAGAAATTACTATTAATTAGTAAATTTTAATAATTCAAATTAGTAAACATTTTTACTGATTGTTTAGAGAAAAAGTTAAAAAAAATTTATGTGTTAAATCTTTCAGTTTAGAGTTCGCTATACATTATATGAGATTTAAAAAATCAGAACACCCTTAAGATTTCTAAGCAAATTTGCTAACCTGTAAAATATGTCTCTTGTCACACGTAGAATTTGCATTTGAATCTTCGTCTGCTGGAACTACTAAATTCACAATCAGCAATTCCAAAAACACCTGAGTAACAAGTTTTAAGCTATACATATATTTTTATATATGTATTAGCACGTGCAAGCGCATCACAATTCACTTGTTTACTTTAACGCAGCTGTCTTCTCGAAAACTTGTTTTAGGGCGACAGGTCCTTTTTATCCCCCTAAAGTACATACATCTAAAATATAATAGGTCAGAATAAATTTCAATATCTAATGTTAAATATTTTTTGCAACATTAATTCAACGTTATACAATGTGTAAAATGTAAATCTTTTTAGGTTATAAAGTTTTCTCTAAATCAAATTTTCCGAATTTGAACATCACAGTAAAAAGTAAATCTCATTTTAAGAACGATCTGCAATTAAACAAGTCTTAGTTGTATTCTTTACTTTTCTCACTTTTAATTCACATTTATTACTGTTAATGTTTTTAATTATCAAGCAATTGATAAGTTTATGTCAGTTTTTTTACATTGTTGATAAATACACAAGCACATAACTCATGTGGTCATTTTCAGAAACGTCTAAATATTGAATTGTCTTTACCGACAGTCGAACGCAATCGATAAATTAGTTATTATGAATCGACTAAAATACGAATGAAAAGTAATTTCGAAACTGACCATAGTACAGTCTGAGCGCTGAGAATAAAAAGAACAAAATACATAACCTAAAAGTGTCAAATGTTGTTATACATATAATAAATATTTACAAATCTTTACGAATAATATTATGTTTAATTTAAAGTAGTGTAAATAAATTTTAGAAAATTTTTACAAAATCTGATGCTGATTCGCATGATCATCGACATCAAAAACACCCAAGTAATGCGAATTTCAAACGAAATTGGATGAAGTTGTAAATTTTTCCAAGCGAATCCATTAGATTTTCTCCGCCAAATTGAGTCCGACATTTTGAAAATGTGATTTCAAATTCGTAACCAGCAACCCTAAAAACCCTGGAGTAACGAGTTTCCAGCTATTTCAACGCAGAAAAGCCTCAATATTGACTTGTTAAATTTAACAGTACGATGGGTCCCTTTTGATTGTCCCGGTCACGTATGAATAAGTAAATTTCTATTCGGTTTAATCCTCGTTGAAAAATGAGAAAAAGTGAGCGAGAAAAATCAATCCTAGACATTTTTAAAAATAATCAACAACTATTGCTCGCATTCTGAAATTGACAATACAAAAATTAAAAAAAGTTAATTGCCACTTCCTCTTTAAAAACAATAGAAAATTTGTAAGGTTCAATAAAAGCAAATAAACAAGTATCACTTAATTATTTGATACTTCTGCGAATTTAAAAAAGGAAATTGTCAAAAATAAATAGAATGGATTAAAAAATCTCAAGTGTGTGAGAGAATTATATTTCTTCTGACAATGAGTTTGAGTCCTCTAAACAAGACTAATATTGAAAGAATGTTGAAAATATTGCAACAAGTTTAGGTGTCGTGTGTGGTATTATTTTATTTAATAATACAAATAATTATAAAAAGATAATAATAGAATGCATTACAATGGTAAGCGATTCACATTGACATACTGTAATTAAGAGACCTTGAAAACAATGTACATTCAACTGAACACATCATTAAATGTTTTTAACGTGAAAACTGGTCTGTAATCGTCCAGATGGAATTGATGAAGTGAAAGGGGAAAAATGGAGTGCGGATGACGGATACCCCGGATGACTAAGACTAAAAGGAATAAAGAGTAAGGAAGAAGGGGTTGACTTCCTAAGGTGACCTAACAATCGTGTTGGGTCTCACCATGGTGAGTCATCAAAGTCGTCAGGCCCCTAGGAATAAGTGGGCCATAACTGAGACGCTCCACGAACCATTTTATATTATATACCTATACTCATATTTTTTATACCTTTATTAGGAAACAACTTTTCATGTAAAAAAAAAATGTAGAAACTATTTTTTTTCATTTTTATTTCTTTGTAGTTTATTTCTATAGAAAACAGAATTGAATTGAGTATAATATAAATTATATTGAATTCTTTTAGATAAATTATGTAAATTGAAAGAGTAGTAGTAATTCTTTATAATTATAATTGAAAAGAGAAATATTATTCAATTTTTTTTTTATTTTTCAACTATGTCAAAACTGATTTTTTATATTTTCAGACTTTATTTGTCTTCAAAAAATAACCGAAATTCAATTATTTTTAATGTCTTGTATTTTCATAAAATTTCGCCAAAAAATTCAATTATTTCACAATATTTTTATTCAATTCTTCACAATAATTCAATTACTTTCACTAATAATAACATTTTGGTTTTTATTAAATTGTCCACATTTGGCAATAATTTTCCGAAATTTTGCGACACATAGAAGATAAGATATTCGTAAGCTTATTTTTTATTTTACAATTTCAATAAATATTTTGAGTAAAATTTTTAAACTTCGATATTATAGACACCTGAATGGATTTATAGCTAAAAAACCGTGGTACGCTTTATTAGAAATGTTACACAAAGATCCTTATGCATTAAAAATTTAAAAGTCAATTGGAAACATCGAAAAGAGCACATTGAATGTAATGTAACATTGTTTCATTTATCACTCTTCCGATAATCGATTTAAAAAGGATTAATAAACTTCAACAACGGAAGAAAAAAAAATTAACTGCTATAATATCTAAATAATAAATACCAAAAAATATATGTTTATCTGTAAATTGTATCCATATGCTACAATTTCATATAATATCCATTTAGACGAGATTGAAAACGTTAATTTCTAAGAACAGCTCAATTTGAAAATGCCATAACGATGAATATGTGGAACTATAAAGAAAACAAATGATAGCGAAATCCTATTAAGTTAAGTCAACCGAAAGCAGTTGAATTTTCCCCGATTTTCCCACTTTTCTAATTCCCTTCCGATCATTCTATTGTATATATATACACACTTTTTTGTGTGATTTTAATCTCGTAATGTCAAAGTTGTGCTTGACTGTTTAGAATCATTAGTCAATCTGTCATAACGATATTAATAGTCTGCGAGTATTAAAGTGTGCACTCTATGTAAATGCATTTCATTTATTCCCGGCCTTCCTGGTGACATTGTTGAATGACTCTGGCATTCTTCCTGGTGTATGTTTTGCTTCTAATATTCATCCTGTTAGACGAATATCGATGCTACTATTATCATTATCACAAACTGGGATACATTGACAAATCAAACCAACTATCTGGCCTGTTATATTGTCCCTATAGTGAAGATCAATGACTTCTAATATTTTTTCGGAAACCAAATATCATGTTCCACAATAATTGGTTAATAAAATTATACGAGAAATATTACTGTAATCTATAATAATATAATTGTAATGATAAGGAAATAATAATAATAATAACAATGTCAGGGCTCGAACTAGGTCCGTAAATCTCGTAAAAGTCAGTAACTTTGCTTGAAGTCCGTAAAAGTCCGCTTTTTTAAAAAAGGTCCGTAAAGTCCGTAATTCGGTTGAAAAAGATCCGTAAAGTACGTAAATTATACGATATAATTTAATAATTTTAGAGAAATTACAAATGATTGAAGGAATTCGATTATTTTCAAAAGTAATCAAATTCTTCGCAAAAATTTAATTAAGTTCCAAAAATTTTTTAAATTCTCGTCAACATTTTAATTATCTTTACAAATAATTAAATTTTTCTTCGAAATATCAATTATTTACAAAAAATTTAATAAAATACTTGGAAACATTTCAATTATTTTCCAAATTTTTCCTCAATTCGATGATTTTTAATAGGTATCTATACTATTCTAATAAAATTTCCCAAAAGAATTCAATTGTTTATTTAAAATTCTTCGCAATATTCAATTATTTTCATAAATGATAAAATTTTTACAGGTATTTATTTTTTTGGCAAATAATAAAATTTTTATTATGAATTCAATTATTTTGATAAATAATAAAGCTAATTGCAGAATTTCAATTATTTTTAATACAACTTGAATCGAATTTCTGGAAAAATGTAATTATTCTTAAAAATTTTATTAAAATTTATCAAAGAAATTTAATTATTTTAATAATTTTTGCTACAATTTATATATTAGAATTTAAATATTATTTTTAATAAATTTTTGATTAAATTTCTTTAAAAAATAAAATTGTTGCATTCAACATTTTTAATTCAATTCTTTGCGTAAATTATCAATTATCTTTATAAATTATAAAATTCTTCTCTAATTGAATTATTAATATAATTGAATTATTTTTAAAAAATTTAATAAATTTCTTAGCAAATTTCAATTATTTTCAAAGATTTTCCCTAATTAAATTATTTTTGATATCTATTTTAATAAAATTATGCAAAAATATTCAAATTATTTAAAAATTGATTGATACAATTCTTTAAAAGAATTCAATTTTAAGAAACATATGTAATTATTCAATAAATTGTTTTTTTTTATTTAAATAATGAAATTCTCGTAGAATTTTCTCATGAAAATTGATTTAAAAATGGATTTCAGTTAAAATTTGAGATTATAATTGAATATGAAAAGTATTAGAGCGTAAAGTTTTAGAAATAATTAAATTTTGAAAAGGTTTTAGATTCAAATCTTTGAAAAGTTGAATTTTTCATATTTTTAACTAAGTAACAATTCTGTGGAATTAATTTTTTTGAGAAATTTTAATTGCGAATTTTTTTTTATATCATTTGAAGTTTTTATTTTCTAATACATATTTAATGATTAATTTACAAATAATTGAAAAATCGAATATTGTAAAGAAATGGATTTGAAAATAATTGTCAAAGAACTTTTTCGAAAATTATTAAAAATAATCGATTTTAAGAAGAATTTTAATTAAAATTTCTTGAAAATAATAATTGAATTGATAATGATTTTATCTCTCTATCTTTAATTATTATAAAACATGAAGTAATCGATCGCTTATGTTGATATGATGTATCGATATCTTCATGTTTTTTTAGTTATGAAAAAATCTAATTTATAGGTTTAAGTAAAATGTTCTCTTATATATTTTTATCAGTAATTGGTCCGTAATTTTTCATTTTTAGTCCGTAAAGTCTGTATTTTTAAATACTTTCACTGGTTCGAGCCCTGCAATGTTAAAGGTGAAATTAATAAAAAATACTTTCTATACTCTAGAAGTAATTTTAAAAAAGTAGCAAAATTTTTAAATAATGTACGAATCCTATTTGAAGAATAGTGCTGAAGTTGTTGAGAACAACATTAAAATTCTATCGCGTTTAAGCTACTGCTTATGATTAAAAATAATGATCAAATTTTTACAACAACCCTGGATTTAATTGTTCAATTTTAGTGATGACAATAACTAACTAATCAAGCCATTCCCCACATAATTTAATGACATATAGGTATAAATAAACAACTAAATGAATTTGAATGTCAAAAACTGAAGATTAAATCAACTATGGTGTCAAATATACGTTCCAGTTAATTTGTATTGATCATATCTTGAATGATGATTCTTTTATTAATGAAGACAAAAATGTCATTCACTTATATCCATTGTAGGTGTTGTAAAATCTTAGTTATTAATTTATATTTTAGAAAAAAAATACTTTATTAAACTGATAGAAATAGATGATTAAAAAGTCTCTTCAGCATTTATCAATGCCGCATCATTTTTACATACAGAGGGGAATCACCAAGTGGTGTGCGTTCGTATAATTATTTTAAAGGTGTGTGACGGAGGGTTAAATTCAGTATGAAATTAACTTCAATATCTAATTATACGAAATAAATTCTTAATTTTGTAACCCGTTCTATTATAGATAATAGAGTTAATTAAAATTCATTAAAATTCATTTGACGACTTATTAGTCAGAATAATGAAAAAGTAGTTGAAATGACTATAAAAGCAAACGTTTTTCAATGGACTGATCTTCATGATGGCCTCCCGCTTGAAATAAACACTGTCTCCCACGGTTCCAAACGGTATGCATTACACAATAACAAATTTTCTGGATTTATTACAATAATTTTCGATGGGGACTGAAAAATTAAAAATGATTTGGGGGTTTCCGTTTCCGGTGCCATTGAGTTGTGCACGCGTGTGTTAGGGGTAAAGTGATTTTTAGCCAAAGTGTAGGACATTAGGCGAAGGGTAGTCTCTGTAGTGGGTGGGAGAGTGAAGGGAAAAGTAGTGTGGCGTGAATGGAATAAGAGTGCGAGTGGTGAAAAAGGTTAAAATGGAAAGTGAGAATAAAGAACCAATTAGATTTAGAATGTCAAGTTTAAAGGGAAGCAATGACTCAAATAGTGTAGGCTACAATGCAGATGAAGCGTGAAAATTGGAAAGAAAGCAAGGGCGGGAGGATCGTAAAATTTTTAAATTGTAAGGAATTACATGAATCAGTGGAGATGGTGCTATAAAGGTGTCAGATGAGCAATTTTAAAAATCTACGGTTGATGTGCATAATTAGGGAGACAGAACAAAGAGATAGGGAGATTTAGGCAATAAGGGAGAAGATCTAAAAGGATTAGAATATGGTGTGCTCTCTCATTTCACAACGAAAAGAAAATCTTAATTTAAGATCTGTCTTAAATTTAGCACAGCCAATGTTTGCAAGTAAAATCTTCGAAATTAGTAGAAAAGTACTACTTCAATAAATTGCAGACTTCACACTCGATAATTAATTTTATAAAAGTAGAAAAAAGAAGCTTTCAAACTAAAAAAAAGTTGTAAAAAAGTAGCTATCGAAAAATTAAACATGACGATAAAAAAACTCATTTTAAATACTTTACAAAACTGATAAAAAGCTCATTTTATATTTTATTTTTCTGACTTTTTCCTAATTTTTATCAAAAATATTTACATCTTTTTTATTCTGCTAATAAATTCAATTCCTGCAACTACTTTAAGTATTAACCAATGAATTTCAATATTTATAAAACAATTTAATTCCTCCGAAGAATTTTATCTAAATTTTTAAATGATTCATACCTTTCGACTAATTCTATGCAAATTCTAAATTAAATAATTGAATTCCTGAGAAAAGAATTAAATTCTTACGCAGATTTATAGAAAAATTTTTGAAATAATAGAAATTTACTTGGCAATTTTATAAAAACAGTAGATATTAAAACCCCTTGAATTGCAAAACATTTTTAAAGATAGTTCAATTTTACAAAGAATTCGATTAAAAATTTTGACAATAATTCAATATTAACGAAAATAATTGAATTCTTACGAACAATTTTATTAACATCTTTAAAATAATTTAATTTACAAGAAGAAATTTATTACTTTTAAAAATAATTAAATTCTTGTGATGAAAATTGTTATTTATACAAATAATTAAATGTTACAAAAAATGTTATTAAAATGTCTGAAAATAATTAAATTTTCGAGAATAATTTTATTATATTTCGACTAATTTAATTTTTGAGAAGAATTTTATTGAAATCTAAAAAAATAACTTAATTATTTTTAAAAAATTGTAATAAAAATTGTATTTAAAATAATTGATTTTTTCGAACAATTTAATTATAATATAATATTTGAAAAAAAATTGGATTTATTTGAAAAATTCTAATATTTTTGTAAGCAATTAAATTTTTTCAATTAATCAATTTGAATCACTATTAAAAATAATTGAAATTATTCGATGAGTTAAAACTCATGACAGAATTTTATTAAAATTTTTGACAATAATTCAATATTTATAAAAATATATTTAAATTAAATTGAGTTTCCAGGAAGAAATTTGTTACTTTTTACCAAATTGAATTCTTTTGATGAATATTGTTTTTTTATGAAAATAATTGAATTTTGCAAAGATTTTCATTATAAAATGACTCAAAATAATTTATTTTTTGTTAATAATTTTGTTATTTATCGACATAATTCAATTTTTTCGAAGGATTATTTTTTTTAATAATTCAATTCTTCAGAAGAATTTTATTAGTTATGAAAATAATTTATTTACTGCGAGAAATTTTATCATTATGTTTAAAAAGAATCAAACTATAAAAAGTTTTGTTATTTTCCAAAAGAATTGAATTTTTTAAAAGAATTTTCCGTGAACATTGATTTAAATAATTTTTTTTTAACATAATAAATGCTATAAACATTTTATTTTAAAGAATTTAATTCATGTGGCAAATTTTATTTTTGAAAGTATTTGAATTTTTTTCGATTAATTAATTTAAAATAATGTTAAAAATAACTAAAATTCTTCGATGAGATTTGTTATTTATGAAAATAATTGATTTCTTGTTTGGATTTTTTTTTTGTAAATTGAATTTCCATTAAAAATGATATTATTATTATTGAAAATAGTTAAATTATTGTGAAGAATTAAGTATAAAAAATTTGTGAAATAATATTTTTTTAATTTTTTGGCGAAAATGCTATTCTAAATTAATTTAATTCCTGTGTCTGTTTTATTTTTAAAAATAATCGATTTGTAGTATTAGCGAATTTAAATGAGTGGAAATTCTAAGAAACAGAAATAGTAGCTTTTCGTGCCTGAAATCTACAAAAAAGTAGTTAAAGTTAATTATTTACTGTAATTAATATTTCTTATTATAATAATCTAGTACTACAAGATTTTAAGTATTTCCTGAAGTAAAAAAAAAATAATTTTTCCTTTTTGGTTTTAGTAGAGGAATGCGAAGCCTGCAATAATTAGTGAAATCAATTTACTAATTTAAGGTGAACTTATTGAAATAGGAATTTAGTATAAGAATGAACTAATTCTAGGGTAAAAGCACCAGTTTTGACCACTAATTAATAATTATTGTAATTATTTATATTTAGTTTATTTATGTATTTTACTCAATGAAATACTTAAAATTCTGTAGTACTAGATTATTATAATAAGAAATATTAATTATTACATTAAATAATCAAATGGAAATTTGATAAAAATGGCCACAAACGGTACTTCTACCCTATTTGAAATTTAGGGACTGGGAAAAGTAGAAAATATAATATATAAAGGAAATTTACAGAGGAGAATAAACAGATTGGAGAAATGATTAATGGTGGAGAAGATGGTGGATATGTTATCAAAACGGGAAAAGTTTACAGAGAATATAAGAAAGAAAGAAACATTACGATTACTGTCACATGAATAAAGGGTCAACAACGTATGCGGTTTAAAAAAGAAATAGAAAAATATTCGATAAGGATTTACATAATATATAGTTGTGCAGTCGAAATATTCTGCAGAACAAGGCATATATATTTGTAAATTTAGAGAAAAGGGTATTTCATAATTTCTTTACTATAAACAGTTTTATTTTGCCTGCCTCTGCGGATAAAAATTAGTTATCGTAACATTAAAATTGTTCATTATGTATACATTATGAACAATTTTAATGTTACATCAAGTACTATTTTAATTAATTATAAACGATCTCACGGGGAAAATTTTATAAGTTTTTATTATTAACACTGACTATATTTAGAAAATATAAATGTTGACTGTAAAAATTTTGAGATAATTTGAGAAAAATTGTACATTTTCTATTTTTTTGTTGAGACAAAGACTTGGATTGAAGAAAATGCATTTTTGTTTCTATGCTTCTATAATTTCCCCGGTTGACGGTTTGGTCATAGATTTTTACTCACTTGTTACTAATATGTTAGTAATAGGAAAAAAATCACAAGGTTCTCATTGTTACGTAACAGTGCAGTGTTTGCTGATGGGAGCTTGGTTGAGGATTGGGCAAGATTATAGATGAAGCTTAGCGAGACAGTCGATTCAAGGCTATGCTACATACTATGAATGTGGTTTGGTTCAGGGTTAGTGTCCAAGCTTCAATCAATCTTGAGGAAGCTTGATTCAAGATTGAACAAGACTATTCCCATTGTTAATTATAGACTCATTATAGGTTCATTTCACATACATGACTATATAGCAAATAAATATAATAGTTATAGTAGTAATGAAAGCGAAAATAATAACAACAATAATAATAATTGCTATTGAAGACGCAATAATATAAATAAAAAAAGCTATTTTCATTAACAATTAATTTAAAAATAAATACTAATTTCATTTTTCTATTTTTCAATTTATTTTCTTTATTTTCTATTTTCTATCTTCTTATGTTTATAGTTTTCGAAATTACTTTTCTCTAAAATATGGTAGGAAATAAATGTTTGTTTGCATTTATTTGGCTTCAGTGAATTATGTTTATATTTATATAACGAGAGAAGAATGAAAATATCGCCTGCATGTGGGGATCGAACTCAAAATGCAGTGTACACAGAAAAAATCTTGGGGGACGTGACGTTCCAATTAGTCGAAAGTTGCCGATTCGAACTACGAGATAGCCACAACTTATAGGCGACCAGTGCACGCAAGTTGGCAGTGTAACTCTCATGAATCAAAATCGTAGATAGATCATTATCGTAGATTCAATTAGTCATTTAGCTTATTGCCTGGGCGGTAAACTAATTACCTAAAATGTTCTCAGCAAATAGAAGACGAATAATATAATTTCATTGAAAAAACAATAATTTCTTTTGTGCCCAAAAAAATTGCCACAAAAATTAATTTTTATACTTTCCGTGACATTTTTCTGATTTCAAAACAAAATTTGGAATTTTCCTCTTATTCTATAGAATATTCAACTTCACTCTAAAAATGATAAGATACACGCAAAAATGTTTTTATATAATATTTATTTACGAATTTCTTGAATTGTAAAATTATACGAAAACATCGATAGCTTCTTTTTTAAATAAATATTATTAATAAATATATATATATATATATATAAATATATATAAATATTAATAAATATTATCGAAGTAAAAAATGTACATACCTAATAAATTTTAAAAAAGTTCTTTGAGAATCTTAAAATTCATTTGATTACAATAATTTCAATACAATACTTATAATAATTTCAAAAAAATTTAATTACACTTTTAAAAAAAATTACATACATAATTCCACAGAATTGTTACTTGAAATTATTAAAATTTCACATTTTCAAAGATTTTAATTTGATGCCTTTTCAAAATTCAATTATTTTTAAAAACTTACGTTTTGATATTCTTAACATTCAATTATTATCTTAAATTTTATTTGAAAATATTTAAATCAAGTTTTATTAAAAAATTTTACGACAATTCAGTTTTTTAAATATAAAAATTAAATTAATTTATTTATTTGTATATTAACAGAAAATATTAATATAAATATTGAATTTTTTTCACGAATTAAAATTTTTTTAAGTAATTACATTTTTCGAAGAATTGGATTAAATTGTGTTAAAAATAATTGTAATTCTGCGATGCGAGTATTTTCAGAAAATTTAATTCTCGTTGAATTTTCTAATATAACGATTGATTTTGAAAATTAAGATAATTTAAAATTTTAGTTAAAAATTTAAATATTAAAATCATTATTAGCAAGAATTTTTAGAAATTATTATATATTATCATAAATAATAAAATTGTTTGAGAAAAATGTTTTTAAATTTTATTATTTATGAAAATATATAATAATTTCTAATAATTCTTGCTAATAATGATTTTAATATTGAATCTTTAACTAAAATTATAAATGAAATTCATTTTCAAAATCAATTTTTAATGGAAAACTCAATTTTTTCAATACAAAAACAAATAATTTATTGAATAATTTAAAATCTCAAAATTTTCTCAAAATGTGATTTTTATCAACAAATTTTTAAATAACTGAACTCTTTCGATGAATTTTAATGAAATTTTTTAAAATAATTACCTTTTTTCGAGGAATTCGATTAAAATTGCAATAAAAATAATTGTAATTCTGCCATGAGTTTTATTATTTACGAAAATAGTTGAATTCCTAAGACAAAATTTATTATTCTTGAAAATAATTGAATTCCTAAGAGAAAGTTTATTATTCTTGAAAATAATTGAATTCCTAAGATAAAATATTTTTAAAAATAATTTAGTCTCTGTAAAAGATTTTATTATTATTTATAATATAAATATTAGTAGAATTATTTCGAAGAAATTTATAACAAATTTGTAAACAATTGAATGGTTGGGAAATTTTTTATTTTATTTATAAAAATAATTATATGTTTGAATAGAATAAATGAAGTAAATAAAATTGAAAAATGTAAATTTAAATTAAATAAATTTTTTTTAAGTAACGAAAGGACCACAAACAAAATACATAGTAATTGGATCTCAGTCGATTCTTTTTAAAACTGCGTAGAAAAGTTGTTTTTGGGTCAGAAAAAAGATTCTCAATTGAAAAATCACAAAAAAATGGAAAAAAATGAAATATCCGCAAATATTTGTAACTCTTGCAAAATAAAATTTTTTTTTAGTTAATTATTAAATTCATTAAAAATTGAAATTTTACAAAATTTCAAATTAAAACCTTTTTAATTTTATATAACTATTTATATGAAACTTGTAAATACAATTTTTTGGAATTCAATTAATTTTGAAATATTTAAATAAAAATGATTCATTAAATATTTTATAAACGTACCTAATAACTTTATGACAGTTTTTCAAGAATTAAGTTATTTAATAAAATTATTATCAGAAGTAGAAAAGATTGTAAACATTTTTTATTAGAATTCGTATAGTAATTACAAAGTTTACGAGGAACACAAAAAAGATACCAAAATTCAGAGTTTTCTTATGAATGCTACAAATTAATTTTTTTATAGTAATTTTATTTAAAATCTCTGACTTTCTCCTGATTTGGTTATAAAAAATTATGAATTTTTCTCTTTGTCTAAAATTTATACTTTTTTTCTTGTGATTAATTATATAACTAATTTCCATTAATTTATTTAAGTAATTTTTAATAATTGACATATAATAATAAAATTACAATTAGTTTTATTAATTTAATTAATTTCCAGAATTTAAATATTGAATAATTTTTAATAAGTTTATAATTAGGATGTTTTCACAGCGAAAGGCAAGTAAAATTCGTTTTTTTAATTTCATCAATTAAATATCGCTTTGGTCGCCCCTTCAATTACAGTTATGATGTATGTTTCTACGGCGCAAGTGTTACAAATGTGGCGACTGATATCTGTAATGATTTCATGGTGACATCTTTCTCTGTTTTCTGTTTTTTTTTCTTTTTTTTTTTGATGTCGTGAGTTTTGTGCGGTTTACGAGTTCCGGTATATATATATACAGCAATATTGGAGTATAATAGTTTTTATCGCGTCATGAGCGCCAAAGATTTTTACGTGAAACTTATTTTGACCGATAACAAATTGTCGACGTGGCCAGGCGTCGGACATTCACCGCGAAGTAAACGAGAAAAATTGGACGAAAGCGCAAGGCATCAAAATATATTGTCAGAATTCTCCAGCATTCGTCAGCAGGCAAAATTGTCCTCAGAAACAAGAGGAAAGCTCGTAAAAGTATTCATCTCCTCTCTTCAAGCTTTGTTTCGTAACACACGTGCTAATAATATAAAACCGAGAGTTATTTGACATTTTTATTAACCCTCAATAACACACGCAGTGTACCCCCCTGTTCAACATCAAATATCCTTAAAATTCCGAAACATATATATATATACACACACGCTGGAGAAATTTAATTATTCTTTATTGCATAAAAACCTTTTAGAAACCTGTTTAGAAAAAAGATCTGCTTTTATCCTTAAATTTGTTATCATATAAGGAGGTGAAAAGAAGAACTGTCAGAGGATTTATTTACATTGAGACTAAATCCTACAGTCCTCGTGAAATCTCTAGTTATTTTACAAATTAAACGGTAGAAGAAATATACAGAATGTTTTTCAAGCTTAAATGCTATTTCATGTTTATTTCGAAAAAATTTTGCCCCTTCTTAAATTCCGTTAAATCTGCTGTTAACAAATTGCATTATACTCAAGCATAATTTTTTCTTACTTAATTTATTCTCAAATAATTTTGTCTACTCATAATTATAATTAAAAATTTGATTAATTCAATTTTATTAAAATGGATTGACAATTTTTTAATTTTAGCAAAGAATTTGACTATAAAAGTAATTTAATCCTTATACAAAGAATGTTATTATTTATGAAAATAATTAAATGTTTGCGTAGAATTTTGTTAAAATTTTAGAAAATAATATTGATGTGTGGAGAGTAATTGAATTATTTACAAAAATATTTAAAATTTCGAGAATTTAAAAAAATTTTTCAACATAATTGAATTTCTGAGAAGAATTTTATTACTTTTGAAAATAGTTGAATTGTTTTTTAAAATTTTATAGAAATTTCTGAAAATAATTAATTTATAGAGAAGAATTTTTTTTTAAATAATCAAATGAATTTAGTAAAACTCATGAATTTGGCTATTTATGAAAATAATTAAATTATTGAGAAGAATTTCTTTACAGTTTCGAGAAATAATTAAATCCTTTTTACAAATTTTAATAACATTTTTAACAATATTTACATCAGTTTTATTATTTATGAAAATAATTAAATGTTTGCGTATAAGTTTGTTAAAATTTTAGAAAATAATATTCAATTGTGGAGAATAATTTAATTATTTACAAAAATAATTAAAATTTCGAGAATTTAAAAAAATTTTTCAACATAATTGAAGTTCTGAGAAGAATTTTATTACTTTTGAAAATAGTTGAATTGTTTTTTTTAATTTTATAGAAATTTCTTAAAATAATTAATTTATAGAGAAGAATTTTTTTAAAATAATCAAATGAATTTAGTAAATCTCATGAATTTTGCTATTTATGAAAATAATTAAATTATTGAGAAGAATTTTTTTTACAGTTTCAAGAAATAATTGAATTCTTTTTACAAATTTTAATAACATTTTTAACAATATTTACATCAGTTTTACTATTTATAGAAATAATTGAATATATTGCGAAGAAATTTTTAAAAATAAAATTATAATTACAGTGATTAAATTCCCTTGATAAAGTTCGAAAAATTTAAATATTTAAAAAAATATTCTTTAAAAGAATTCAACTATTTTTAATAAAATGTAAAGAAATTTCAATAATTTAAAAAAATTTTAATTATTTGTTTATAAAAACTCAATTATTTTGAAACAAAAGAATTGAAAATTTTTAAAATGTTTTAAAAAAAATTTGCAAAAATTCAATTTCATTAAAAAATTTTTGAGTCTGTATCTATTTTGTTAAATTAACTAATAAAAATTGTAATTAATAATCTTCACACTAAGAAACTTGAATAAATTTAATTTTAATTCTTTAACATAAATTTAATTTATTTTCAGTTGAATTTCACAAAATTTCTATTAATTCGATAACTTTTTTATAATTAATTTTTCATACTATACTTAAATAATTTTCAAAAAAAATTTTAAATCCTGATTTTAGTTTAATTATTGTTTAATTCTTTAATGAAGTTTGCAATGATATTTTTTGATGCCTCTGTGATTTTTAAATTGTCATCATTAAATCTATTTTATTATCAATTTAGTGAATAGTTATTAAATAGGGGAGACTGTCGTACAATGGATAATAAAAATTTGTAGGTCGCTTGTAATGGAGAACATAGAGTCTATTAAAAAGTTCTAATCAAAAAAGTGCTTCTGATAAACTTAAATTTGTGATCTAATTCGTCTAGATTATAAGGAGCTGAACATACAAGTAATTTTAAAAATAGACATACTATAAATAATCTAATTTTTCCTTTGTGTTGGAATGTTTATTCTTTAGTGTAAAATTGAGCCAAATCGAGACCGGTTTTTTTGAGTTATAAGTAGCATGTAGACAATTTTTTTCATTAAACGCATAAAAGTGACCGTTTACCTTGAAATTTTTAAATTTTCATAAAATTTGGGATAAATTTAAATTCCCCGTAGTTAAGATATAGTGAAGAGAAACGTTATTTTAAGTACACTGCTTTAGTATATAAGAGATGGAAAAACTGAAAAAAAAAATTCGTAGTAAATTGAACCATTTGGTTGATAATGGGATCATATAACAAAAAAATAACTGTTGGCAAATATTATGCAGGTTTAGACCTGCAATTGATTCACACGAAGCAGGTATGGAAAGAAGAACCTTCCTTCTTTTCCAAGTAATTTTATACATTGCCAAAGAAGTGTGGTTGTGAAATAGAACCAAATTCAATTCAATTATATTCTTTAAAAATGCAGTTCAAGTTCTGTTTATTTTTATACCTCGAGTTTTAAAATTCTTGGAGTAAATGTAAAGGTTATGTATTAACTAGATTAACAAAATTAAAAATTCAAAGTACTTTATTTAAGTATGTATTTTTTGCAATATGTCACTGGCCAGTGTTGAACCAACCTTGGTCCAATCATGACACTCTGATGGCGTCCAGCATAAATTCGCACCTGGGTACCTGACGACTGATCTTGTAATAGGAATTCAGTTTCCAATGTCTATATTATACCAGTAACGTCATCCAGCTCACTCCTTCTCTCTCTCTCTCTCTCTCCCTAGCTGGCTAGATATCTATATACACAACTAGCTCTGTGGAACACCTGCGCCCTTTACATTTACGAAGACAGGATATCGAATGACAGCCCTCCCCCAACCCAATCTATCATCAATCCACTTCCCTATAACCATTGTTAAAGAGCATAGCTAATTCCAATGGTAAATTTATATTTAGAATTAATTCTAATTCATCAATTATTCGGGTTAAATAATTTAATAAAATACTGTTCAACTTTTTTAAAGTGACAAAGTGTGTATTATTTCACTATTGATTATAGTTGGGATTGCTGTATTGTATTAATATTAATACTCCGTTCAACTTCAAGCATTATTGACTGACCTTGCACGACTTTCTTGGAACTTAACAATAATCATCGGTTGTTAATGTTAAAGAAATGTTTTACTTATAAGAGTTTCAAAGTATTCGTTGCGACACATCTGTCAGTTGTCTGGTAAAATGCAAGTTTATTTATTTATTTATTTAAATGTACAAACGGGCATAAAAAGCCCTTTACAAATATTACTAAATATTGCAGACTTAAAAATTTTGTCTACAATTGTATACAAAAATGAATCTATTAATATATGAACAGATATTATATCAAATTTTAACATTTATTCTCTTTGAAGACTTGTGCGCAATCTATGAGTAAATTGAGACAAACTAACTCCGAAGAAATCCAAACTATTACAGTATATGTTAGATTCGCGACATAGTCTATTTATAATAGAATTTGTTCTATGATATTGCACATAAAACAAACAAAAATTTCGCAATCGTCGAGCAGGCAAACAAAACTTAATCATACCGAGCAGCTGAGGACAGTTTATGACACCGTTGATAATTTTAAAGAAAAAAAGAACATCATTATAACAAAATCTTGTTTGAATTTTGGAAATACCAAATTTAGATTGCAAATCATCATAATTGTGAGAGAAGAGATCATAACTAACACCAAGTTGTCTGGCGGCAAATCTCAAAAAACGATTTTGAACCCTCTCTAATCTGATGATATGAATAATGTAGTATGGTGACCATATAATCGATGCAAACTCAAGAATAGACAAAACATAAGAAAAATAAAGTACTTTTAAAGAAATCAGACTTTTGAAGTCTGATGCACTCCGTAAAATAAAACCCAGAGATTTAAGTGCTTTATTTAGTGTAAAAGAAACGTGTTCAGAAAACGATAGATTGCTACTAAAAATGACCCCAAGATTCCGTACCAAGGTCACTCTAGTTAAATTTATAAATATGGTTCAGATCAATCTTTTTTCTGGAAAAGGAAATTGTTAAACATTTTTTAATATTTAAAAACAATTTTTTGCGAAGGCACCATTGTTGCAGTCGATCTAAGTCAGATTGAAAATTTATATAATCAGATTGTGTGTTAATACACATATAAAGTTTCAGATCATCTGCAAACAGTATAAAAAAGAACAAAATTTAAAAGCAGAACTAATATCATTAATAAATATCAAAAATAAAAGTGGACCCAAGTTCGAGCCCTGGGGGACACCTGAAGTAGCTTTGAACACATGTGAATAAAGTTAGATCTATTTGACCCAGTACAGGTACAATACTGGGAATAGATTTTCAAGATGTTTACAATAGTTAGAATATCGGTATTCGGGTATTTTTCTTTAACTGAAATTACTGAACTTTTATTTTTTAATTTACCCAATGTTAAATTTGACCTTCTTTTAACCTAGACTTCAAAAAAGTGACCCAATTAGGTCCCTTTAAGGGGTCTTAGTCTAGGTTAAAATTGTAGCGCAAGCTTAATCTTGAAAACTTCTTTGACAAAATAGTTATTTGATATAGAACCACTTAACTTAAAATTCACATAAAATAAACATTATTTGTCATAAAATTTCAAATTAAATGTTCTTTATATACCAAATAGATTTCAAATGGTATTTAATGTTAAATTATTTTATGTCAAATAAGATTTTGGGAGTATTCATGCGTCTCTTAAAATTTTGGTCAAATGCAACATATTTTTTAACATACAGATAAAAAATCGACTCCATTAGGACTCTTCAAGGGATCGTCCCTTTACGTCTCAATGTAGGTCAAACATGACCATTTTTTGACCTGAAGCTTGAAAAATAAGTCACATTTAGGTCAAACGTATAGCCTATTTTCATACCATTTACATCAACTTGTCAGTAATTTTTTAAATCAAAACTCAATCCAAATTGACCAACTTTTTATACGCCACAAGTTATTAATACAATCAACAAAAGATATCAAGAATTTATCGTTGAAAAGCACTAATAACAGATCAATTCTTTCTATATATTTGCCCTGCATTCTAATTTTTAAAACATATTCAACAGGGCTAATTTTTCCTGAAAAAATAACTGCCGGTGAATCGATAATTGAATGTTTGTACAACGCTTATATACATATGATGTGAGAATATATAGCATTTTGACCTGTACATTACATATATATATAAAAGCTGAGGGTGAATATAATTTTAGAAATTAGTCATTTTGAAACATCAAAGTATGTAACTGTATATATTTTTGAACAGATCGATGAGCGTGAAAAAGCATGACATGTGTCTAAAGTGGTGATTAATATAATTCTAGAAATCCAACATAACTTAGTGAGCTTAAAAACTTGCGGCTACAAATCGATAACAGTGCGAAGAAGGTGTAACAATATTCCTTTTAAAATCTGTGAAAGGCATTACTGTTGAAATATTGTCCCGATATTGGCATGCAACATTGTCTCAAGGCAGACATAATTAGGTGGAGCAATATTGACGCAATATATTCCGACCATATGTTGTACTATTAGGATTAATACATAAGGTGGAGGGTCAATGTCATATATTAGATATTCATTATTGCGAAATAATCTTACAATGTCAAAGTGCATAATATAATATAAAATAGTATAACATAATATAATATAAAATAATATAAAATAATATAACATAATATAATACAATATAACATAATAGAATAAAATATAACTTAACATAATGTAATATAAATATAATATAATATAAAATATAATACAACGGTAAATATTAACTATATACATACATTTAAACCATTTTTAAAAGAAAAAAAGTAATTTTCTATGTAACTATAGTTCTTATAAAAGGGATTTTCCAGTTAATTGAGGGAAATTATCTGATTCATATGATAGAATATAAAGCAGCTCTACGTTTTCTAGATGTAATTTTTATTGGCTTTTAGGGTAAGTGAAAGTACATATATAGATAAAAGATCTATTGTTGAATTATATTTTTTACGTATAGTGGGTACATAACTTACGCACTCGTTAATAATGCGGGTTATACATATGCAAGTCATCAGAAAATTTTTTTACTGTGCGTTTAATTATTCAGAGGTAATAGCTTTTATTCATATGTTCAGAATACAGTATAAATCATCGGAAAACATATTTAACTCTTTTTGTAATGCACATCTGCAATAATATATATATTTAATAGATTTTATACTGAAAGAAGAACGATTTTAAACGAAAAAAAAAATTCTATTGGGAAATTCAATATATTGGAATAATATAATTTGAAAACGTGTAAAGATTATTTATGTACAAAAAGAGAATTTATAATATTTTAAAGTAAAGACTTCTTTTTCAATAAATAAATAATTAAATTTTTGGATACTTTTAAATTAATACGTATAAGGTTAAGAGTCAATATAATATTAATTGCAATTTTTGAACTACTAATTAATTTTGAAAAATATTGTGTGAATGCTTGAACAAAGAAATTTTAAACTATTAATAGCATGTGCCGACTGTTACGTCGCGTGATAATTGCAATAGTAATTTATCAGATATTTTTCTCGTAAAATATTAAATATAGATTAGGCTGACGTTTTGTAGAGATGTCTGAAATGTTATAAGAAAGAGCATAGTTACAGGGCTCGGATTGTGAGACTTTTTCGACTTTTTTCGACTTTTCTAAGGAAAATTTTTCGACTTTTTTGTTAAAAAATGCGACTAATCGACTTTTCCGAGATTTTTTTTTAGTAAAATGCGACTGAAATTTTTAAAATTTTCAGAAAATTAAAGTTAAAAGAAAATGGTTTAGTCAAAAAGATGTTCTGTTAAGTTTATTTACAGATTTCTTTTAAAACATTCAAAAATAACATCAATAACTTCTTTTTTAAATAAATATTTAATTATTATTTTTCCATAAAAATTAAAATTCTTCAAAAGATTAAAATTCAAACCTTTTTGAAATTAAACTACTTATAATAATTAAAGATGACCGAGTGATAAAATCATTATTTTATATTATAAGATTTTATAAAAAAAAGAATTTGAAAATAATTGAATTTCTAGGATGAATTTTTTTATTTATAAAGATAATTAAATTTTGATAATAATTTTATTAAAATTCTTTGAAAATAATTAAATTACAAAGAAGAATTTTATTATTTATAAACATAATTGAATTTTTAGACATATTTTTTGTCAAATGTTAAAAAGTAATTGAATTTTGATGTAGAATTTTGATATTTATAAAGATAATTGAATTTTTTAACAGATTTTTTTAAAAATGTTTAAAAGTAATTCAATTTTGAAGAAGAATTTTGATATTTATAAAGATAATTGAATTTTGATCAAGAATTTTGATATTTATAAAGATAATTGAAATTTTGAGAATTTAAAAATAAATATTAAAAAATAATTGAAAGTCTGCAGAAAATTTTATTAGATTTAAAAAAATAATTGAATTTCCATTATGAATTTTATTATTTAGAAAATTTTTACGAGAAATTTATATAAAATTTTTGAATGTAATTTAAGTTTTGCAGAAAATTTCATTATTTTTGAAAATAAATTAATATCAGAGAAGAATTTTATTATTTATAAAGATAATTGAAATTATGACAGGCATTTTATTAAATTTTTTTTAAATAATTGAATTTTGGAATGTTTTAATTTTTTTTTAAATTGCTCGAAAACACTTTGAAATTAATTTAGAAAACTCGATAGCAGATTAACTACTAATTTTTGAGTAATTCTCAAGTGTTTTATGATAGATTGTTTATAAAAAATATTTTACACATCATTGTTCTTTCATATTAAATATTGTAGCCAAAAACTAAATTTGGTTGAAGAAAATACAATTTTTTTGTATTTAATTAAAATTTCTGTGAGTTTACTTAATTATAATATTTATTAGTACTAATATTATTATTATTATTATTATTATTATTATTATTATTATTATTGTTGTTGTTGTTGTTGTTGTTGTTTTTTAAATGTTTTTTATTGCGCAGAAACTTGGGTGGTAATATTTTGAAAATAAAATTTAAAAATAATTGTTGAGCGCAATTTTTTTGTCACATTGAACTTAAATTTCTTTTGATGTTTGATCGAGAAACGACTAAATCTGTTTTTTTTAAGAATTTAAGTCCATTTTTTTCCAAATCTCGACGTGATGAGAATTTTTCAAGGCAGATTTGTATTCAACGATAAAAAAAATCTATGAGAATATCGTGGTCCGATCGGTGAATCATTTTGGGTTTCGACCTGTGAAATCAAAGTAGATACTGCCCGTTTCGGACAGACATTCCGCGCGTCTAATGTACTAGGAACACGAAAAATCTCTGTTCAGGAATTATTACCCTTTTTTCAAGAATTGAGAATAGAGGAGAAAACGAAGAGTAAATGCTGCAGAAAAATATATGTTAAATTTTAACCCGTATATCATGAATTCTTGAATAAATGTCGTAAAAATTCCTGGACAAAGATTTTTTCTATTTACCCAAGGTTTCAAAATTAATTAACAATTTCACCGCGTGGGCAAAATAATAAGGTTAGAAAAATTATCAAAAAATATTTAAAATCAAAATTTATTAAACTATAATATATTGATTATCAAAGAAGGAATTTAGTTCTAGCATAATAATAACCCCTTCTTTATATAACGACAAAGAGTGTCGAATACCTGAAAATAATAAATAAAGTTTAAATATCAAAATTATATTTTTACTAATATTTAAAATTGTTTTCCTTTTTCTAAAATTTACACTTACTTTTATTTATTTATCGTTTGTAGAAAAAATTGCAAGAATGGTTTATTCATGTTTTTTCATCTAATAGCTCAATTTGACAGAAAAAGAAAAATGCCATAAACATTTTTTCCGATTTCATGAAATTTTTACACGTTTGTCTTTTATCTAAGTACAATGAATTTTTTATATTCATGAGTAATAAGTCAAATAAATCGATATACCTTTGCGTGTATTATTGTTCTCTCTTGCAGAGAGGTAAAAAAGAACCATATTATCTTCTAGATAATATGCTTTGTACAGTTCTATCATGCTTCTGTCTTAGAGTGACACTTACTACCATATGCTGTCGTAAAGTTAGTTTTATTAAACTGCCTATTTTCTAAAAAGATTTTTTTATTTGTTTTACTTTATTAGGTTGTGTTTAATATATTAGGAACAAAAATGATTAAGTATTAGAAGAAAATAAATAAAATTAAGGAATATATAGAATTTATATTACGACAGAAAAGGATTAGATATTAGAAGAAAACATTCCTTTTTGATAGGCTACATTTCGATATTCATTAGTATAACTAATGAAACCGTTTTATTTGAACCAATAATTTATTTTCGAATAACAAAGAAGTAAATTTGTCTTATAAGCGTCGGCTATAGTGAATGTCCCCATAAGTGTACTTAACAATGACTCCATGAGAAAACTGTAAAATAGAATGGAATTAAAAATTAATTATTTTGCACATGCAAAAGTTAGATTATTTAACGTAAATGAATTTGACAGAAGTAAAATTTCTTGTAATTTCTTTTAGCGTAACTTTTTATTGACGTAATGCTCGTTTGACATAATTATTACTAGTCACAAGGTTTATTAAATATAAATTGAAGCATTTTGTGCAGAAACCATATAAGTTCAAAAGTTAATTTATTTTTTCTATTCTTTATATTAATTAAAAAATAAATCAATAACATTGGACTTTTAAACTTATAAGCAATAGTAGAATATAATGCAAAAAGCAGAGTTAGAAAAAAATCTCAACATTTACAAGTAAAACAGTAGTTTTTACTGATTCCTGACATCCGTAACTTCTTCTTAATTTTTTATTTGGCTCCAATATTTTTTGTTTTAGTACTAGTTAAAAAATAGTTAGATAATTTTTTAAAAATTTTTTAATCAGCCATTTACATTAGAAATCAGTGCGGTTAGTATCAGTAAAATTTCTTTATTCGTGAGTTTTTTTTTGTACCAATAGATGTAAAACTTGAAAATTTGTGTTTAAGATGACAAGAAAGTTTGGATAATATAATGGAAGTTCGGATAATCGAGATTCCACTGTGTTATAGTATGGAATAAAATTTTACTAACTCTTTTTTATCCCATTTTAATTCAATTTGCGATTAAAAGAAGAGCCTCGAATCTAAATCTTAGTTCTCTTTTGATTCTTTAAAAAGAGAACGTATAGGTACTTTTACACATCCATTTCTCTATAGAAAGCGGATTTCCCGTCCATATCATGTATATGGATGTCCCATCTATTGCATTTCTTTCCGCACTTTTCTTTCATCCTTCAAATATCGTCGATGTTCCACTAGAGTCGTCCACTTTTTAAGATTTCTTGAATAAAAATGTAAATCCATTTTTGAAAGCAGGGTAATATTGTCGTCTGGGGTGTTAAATTATTAGATTACGTATATATAAGAGCACTCTCTAAATCTGAATTAGTCAAAAGTTACTAATGAAATGACAAAAAGTTGTCATTATTATTATCATTAGTAATAATTTTAATACAAATTTTTACTACTAATTCATAACACTTTAATTTATCGAGGATTTAAATTATCTATTAAAGGAAAGTACTTACAATCGTTTTATTGACAAAACAAAACACTTTTTCCAAATAAAAATATATATATATAGCATTACTTGACAGAAAAAAGCCTGACATGAAAATGATCTTTTGTAAAATACCCATTTTGATAAGTATAGAAAAAATGAACTTAGTAGATGACACCGCGTACTATGTCATTTAACATTGGTTACATTGAGAGTGCAGATCGAAGAACCGGTTATAGGCTATGACGCATCAGGGCGGTATGACCGGTTATTTGATCTGCACCCTCAATCTGACATGAAGCAAAAATTAATTTAAAATTTTGCTTTGTAAAGCAGTACAGGTTCTACCCCTTTAGCTGGACAAAGCCGAAAAGAAACTTTTTAGGAGAAATTCTTTTATTTTCATTGTTATAAATTTTATTGTTTTAGAATTGAAGATCATTGAAAATAAGTCTACTTTGAAAAACCAAAATTTTTTAAATTGACAACACAAAAATTTGATTTGATTAATTAATATTGAAAATAGTGGATTTATAAAAGAATTTCAGTTAAGAACACTAAATAAATTGAATTTTTAAGCAATTACATATTATTGCAGAAATCATTTTAAATGTAGTAAACATTCTTCTTAGAAATTCAATTAGTTTTCTCATCTTTTATTTATTCTTCAAAGAATTAAATTATTTTTAAAAATGTTTATAACATTTTTTTTAGAAATTTTCAATTTGTTTCAAATATTTGTCCAAATTCTATTATTTTTAAACTCTACTATTTTAATAAAATTTCACAAAATAATTCAATTACTTTAAAAGAAATTTTAATGATATTCGTGTCAACAAATTCAACTATTTTCAAAAGTAATATAATTCTTCGAAAAAGCCAAATTATTTATAAAAAATTTAGAAAATTAATTGTAAAATTTTAACTTATCTTACTAAATAATAAAATTTTTATTGAAAATTCAATATTATTTTGAAAAATTTAAATAAAATTCTTGTCAGCATTACAAGTAATCTGAATATATGTACACTGAAAAAAAATTTATTTGATTCAAATAACCGATTATTTGGTTATTATCAAATAAATATTTACTTGAATCAAATAAATATTTACTTGAATTAAATAAATATTTACTTGAATCAAATAAATATTTACTTGAATCAAATAAATATTTACTTGAATCAAATAATTTTTATTTAAATCAATTAAATAATATTGGCTTTAAATACTGAAATATTTAATTCAAATACAATTTATTTGATTTAAATACAAATTATTTGATTCAAGTAAATATTTATTATGATAATAGTCAAATAATTGGTTATTTGAATCAAATAATTTTTTTTTCAGTGTCTATAATTTTTATAAAAAATTTTGACAAATGAAATTATTCTTAAAAATTGTATTAAATTTGTCAAAAGAATCGAATTATTATTTAAAAAGTTGTTCATTAAATTTTTTATGAAACATTTTAAGAAACATTCAATTATTTAATAAAATGTTTATTTTTATAATGTAAATAATCGAAACCTCACAGAATTTTCTAATAAATATTGATTTAAAAATTAATTTCCGTTTAAATTTTGAGATAATGATTAAATTCATGAAAGCATTATAGCTGTAGATAATATGAATCACTCTATCAAAAGCTAACTCTACTCTAGAATTATAATATATTGACAAAAAAATTCCTCTCAAAATTTGAACCCTCAAACATATCCCTAATAAAAATCCAAAGTTATACACAATAAATTAATGTTAACAGGTGTAGGAAGATACAATAATTCTTTCTTTAAATTGTTAACCCCAAAAATTATTTTCATTAAATTATTTGCCATATCGACATTGGTTTAAATAAAAATAAAATTTTTACTACTATAATTAGTATATACAAAAGATATAATAAAAGAAAAATCACTATTAAATCAAACTTAATAGAAGCTAATTTAAACGATTCTAAATTTCTTTCTATAATAAAATTTTTTATTTCCTTAATTTAATTATTTTCACTAACAAATATTTGTAAATACTCTATTTTAAAAGTTAATACCCTAAATAAACAAGAATAAACAAACTTATTCAAAACCCCTAATAATTCTAAGTATCTAAAAGATACCCCTCCCTCCACAGCAAATCTATTGAAATAAAGAAATAAAATTAAAAGACCACCAATTATCACTATATAAAAAATTATTGAGTAAACTCTAATTCTACTTAATAAACTTATATATAATACTGTAACAATTACAACCCTAAATATTGCTACCCCTATTATTATTGGATGAACCAGTGATGTTTATGTGACTCATATTCTTTGTTTTCACTGTAAAAAAAAATCTCAAAGTAATTTTTTACAGTGTTCTTTTGAATTATTTAGACTATTTTTATTTTTGTGAATAAGAATAATTTTCAATTAAATAATTTGATTGGCGTAACCAAATGTTTGTTTGGGATAACTGAATTTATTAATGCAAACAAAATTAGTGCTAAATCTTTTTTTTCGAATATTACATGTGCTTTAGAACGTGAGTTGTTAGCAAGCAACATGAATTTTAATTGAATTAAGCAGACGATATCCAATGTTACCGAAATGTAAACATAGTCACATGATGGCGATAAATTGAGTTTGAAAAATAAGAATTGAACCTATGCAAAGTTGATGCTTTGATAAAAAATGAATACTGTCATCGATCTTAGATCATTCGATGCACTTAACTGCAGGCATGATATTGGCCTCGAGTTACGCGCCGAGCGCTCACCCTACTTGCAAAGATTCGTTGTGGAAACTACGCAGTTGAGTGAGAGTATATAGTGGTAAATGGTGAATGCGCTGGTTACGCTGGTATCGTTCAGTATCGTTCTCGGACTCGGATGAGGCCCTGAGAGTGCATGGACACACAAACACACGGTTGTGTAGTTGTGTGATCGGCGTGGCAGCCAGCGCTTATTTTTCTCCTCAACAGTAAAGCACCGATCACTGTACAGCAGTGGACTGTCTTAGTGCATAAACAGCATAAGCAGCATAAACGACTGTTTTTATGCGTAGAGAAGCGCACGGCACGGCGCACGTGTGTTTGGTCTGCTTTGGTTGCTGCAACAACCAGGACTTGTAACCTACCCCTCTACACTCTACTATTCCCTGCCCCCCTCATTCACCACTTTTACACATGCGGTTATTGTCCCCTCGAACCCCTCCTGAGCACCGCATGGCCTGATGCTCGCGCAGCTTTTTCCCCTCCATCGGGAATACGCTGTGGCTGATTTCTCTCCAGTGGGAGAAGAACACAACATGGAAGATTGGTCTGCACTGTACAATCTATTACTACACTGAACCTCGAGGAGATTAAACGTATTTTTCGTTTCCTACGCTCTCAGTCGAGTTCTCGGGTTTTTTTTTCTCTCTTGCAAAACGTGTGATTGATAGTCTTCAAATAAAAACGTAACTTGTGGTTCCTGTGGGAGACTTATTGTTAGTGGTAGACATTGTGCGCGATCGAGTGTTGTACGCATAGTGAACTCTGCATCTTGTCATTTTCGACACCTGTACAGTGATTAGTGGGACAGCATCGAGTTGTGAGTGAATTGCCGATGACTAAAGAATCACACTAATGGAATTGCTTCTATTCGAGGATCCGTCCTGTAGACGCTTCAGACGTCGATAGTAGAGCTTTGTACAAAAATTTCACTATTGACAACGATTGTGAAGCTCTCTCTCTCGGAAGCGCCACTGCCACATGCAAATCAATTGTCATGACAAGACGAATTCTCAACTCTCAATAACTACTCATCTTCCACTAAAAATCATCATTGTACAAAGAGACATTTTCCATTTCGTTGAATTTTAATATTGGCAATCGCACAATTTCAATATGGCCATACCATTCGCACTACCATCAGAAGATGAAGCTGATACTCAGGGGCAACAGCTGGAACAACTTATGCTGGACCTGTACGGAGCTTTGCAACAGGTTCTTCGCAGTAGGAGCTTCCAGCATCCTTCCAGAAATCGTAAGTACCACCTGAGTTCAAACACCCCGCACACTACATATAGACACTGTCACACTGTTTTCATTTTTTGGCCCAAAGAGTATTCACAACTACCTTTTTCTTCTTTTGTATTCAGGAAATACTAAAATCCTTAAATGAGACTTTTATCAAAAGTGAACTTTTTTCAAGTTAGAAATCGCAGAAGTAAATCTTTAGCCGCAAGTCAAACCACTAAGGGAAAATAAGAAGCTGCTTGATTCTATACCATGTTAGTGATGTGCTTCTCCAAAATCCAGTTTACATTTCAGAACAAATGAAGTCTTGTTTATTTTGCCAAATACTTCATCATAGACTATTTAACATCGTAATTCTGCTTATGGTTTTTTTTTCTAATTTCTGACATTTCTAACAATGCAAAACATATTTTTATCTCCGTATACGGTTATAAACAATCACGCTGCTTTATTGCGATGAAAAGACAAATTGTCACGTCAGTTATAATAGAAGTCTGATTTAAAATTTTTAATTCTTACACTTGCCATTAATGCTTAAACAAATAGATTTTTTTATTTTTCCAATATTTTTAAAATGCTCTTTGGAAAATACTTCTATTTAACGATATTTTTTTTTATTGACATATACTTTTTTGTTTGCTTGGTGCAGTGTTTATAGGTACGCCATGAAGGTGCTTGTTTTATTATCATCATTTTCAAGTACAATGCTCTTTACAACAATAACAACAGTTTTTCAGTAATTTATAAAAACATTTGCTTAGTACTCAAATATTTTTCAAAATAATTTTTTGTTTCAAATGATTATTCAAAGTCAATTTTTTTAATTTTAACATTTTTTTAAACATTTTTCGTATCCAACAATAATGATTATTAGAAAACAAAATTTATTCTCAAACAATTTGATTAAATTTAAATATAGTTTAAAAACAAAATTTTTTAAAACTTTTTTGTTTCTTTTTTTGTTTTCTTTAACGAAAACAATTGCCATGTGAGCAATGTAAACAATTTTAGTAATTGATTAGCAATTGAAATCGTGTTCTTATAATCACACATACAAGAAAGTGAATGTGCATGATTTGTTTACATTTTTTAACACTTAAGTGACTTACTCCTTAACGTATACTTTTATTGAATTTCAAACTTTTATGTTTACTTATGTATATAAGGAAATTCAGGAAATAGTCTGTCATTTCCAAACTATTTGTTATCTTGAAATCATTTTCATTTTTCGTTCAATTGTTTAAACAATTTTTTCATTAAAATCCTTTTTTTTTAAATTAATGCCTTTTTTGGATTTTAAACTTTTATGCTCACTTATGTGTATGAAAATCACGAAATAAGCTGTCATTTCCATCATTTCGTTATTTTAAAACGATTTTTATTTTTCGTTCAATTGTTTAAACAATTTTTTCATTAAAATACATTTTTTTCGAAATTAATGCCTTTTTGGATTTTAAACTTTTATGCTTACTTATGTGTATGAAACTCAGGAAATAAGCTGTCATTTCCATCATTTCGTTATCTTAAAATCATTTTTATTTTTCGTTCATTTGTTAAAAAATAAAATTTTTTTATTAACGAGTATTTGAATTTTAAACTTTTATGCTTGTTTATGTACATTGAAGATTAGGAAACAGTCTTTCATTTACGAACTTTCGGTTATCTTAAAATCAGTTTTATTTTTGTTTAGAAAATTAAAAAAAAATTTTGTTATCAATGACTTGAACCTAACCCCAAATAGTCTCAACATTTTTTTAATTTTTCCATTTTTTAAATAGGCTTTTAACATTTCAGCGATTTTTTGAATTAACACAAATTTCTGTTTTCAAAACAAAGACTGTTGGAAAAGTTTCTAAATGTTTTTGAGAAAAAGCAAAAAGCTATTATTATTTCTTTTATGCGAAAAACTTTATTTGTACAAATTGACTTTTTTTTAATATTGTAGGATTTTGAGTAAGAATCTGTTTTTAAGAAATAGAATATATAATATGTGTATACTGTAGGGATTGCAATTATATTACTTGCAAGAGAATAACTTTTCGTTAATTCTTTGTCTATTATTAAAACGAAAAGAAGAAAGACTGAAATTGGCTTAGGAATATTGCAAGTTTAATAGAGAGAATGTTATTATATCAGAAATTGTTTGTATCATCAGGACGCGAAGCGAATTTCTATTGCGGAATTGCGCACCAAGCAACATGCGCACGAATTCAATGCGAGTCCGTATACATGCAGAGGCTATCTGACCGATTCAAGAAAGACATAAAATACCATAATTTATATTTGTAGCGAAATAAAATGTACTTTTATGAGGGTGCTTTGGGGCAAAAGAGTCGAATAACAGATGTAGTGTGGGTGTAGAGTCATGAGTATTATTGTAGACGATGTCCGGCCATGACCCTGCTCGCTAGTTGAGTCTCCTTTTTTACCCAAAGAAAAATGGCGAATAAGAAAAAAGGCAAAAAAACGAAGAGAACTTTCAGAAGCAACAAAGACATAATTTTTTCTTTTTCTCCATTATTCAAACACGTTTTGTGTGTAAAGTATTTTTATGAGAAACACTGTTTATTATGAAAAATATCGCTCTGGCAAATTTACGTAAATCCAAGTAAATAATTATAAAATTATACATATACGTTGTCCATTAATTTAATACTTTCACATTTCGTATTATGAAATTGGAATTGCATCTTACAAGCGTGGTGTTGTTAAACGGGTCACACGCGTTGGATGCTCAAAGCGTGATCAAAAATAGTATCAACCTGACACTTACCGCTTTTAGAAAAATCGAAAATCTTCCACCCAATTTTTCCAATATAAATAATCAATGACTTAATAGAGAAAGAATACACATCAGTATCATAGAACAAATAACAAAAGAAACATCTATAACCTATAATCTTAATATATGAAAGATTTATTTTACTACGCAACAAGAATTTGCTTCCTTTGCAGCAAAGTTTTCAAGAGTTTGTAAATGTGAAAGCATGCAATCGATTATATGTATAGTGACGAGTAGTATTGAGAAAATTATACGCGTATAAGAAAGAAAGAAAGAAAGAAACCCATAAGATCCGTAAAGTATTAATGCACTCAGTCAATATGGATTACAGTTTTATTCAATGTTTAGTCACTGGTAAACCCGGAGAGTGTTGAAGACAAATGTATATATTGAACTCATAAGCAATGTACATGAATAATAACCAAAAAATTTTTTCCAGATATATTGTCATAGCACAAGGTTACATCATCTGTAAATCAAGAGTGTAATTTCAAAAATAATTCTTTCTTTCTGTTTTATTTAAAGTATACAATCTTCTAAATTAACACAAACTTTTGTTTTTCTTAATGTTTTAATTATTTTCGCTTTCACTCTCTTTTATACAACAAAACGTGGATTTATAAATATATTCCTTTGATAAATTATTGCATAAGCGAAAGTAACGCGAAAACTACTACTTCTCACACTTTCTTTCTCACATATAATTTTTTTTTCGAATTTCACTATAGTCAATAATTATTAATTTGAAGTTTTTTCGCTTTGTTTGTCTTATATTCTGCGTGTAACATAACTCTTTTAGAAGTAGAAAATTTAATGACACAATGCACTTTCACTATTCAATGATTGTAGTATATAATAATACTGATAATAAAAATAATAATATAAATACTGAATACATGTACATATGATTTTCATCAAAAGGTCGTTTACACGTAATGCGTAGATTTTAAAACATCATTCTCTTAGTTGTGTATTGCAACTTGATGTTTTGCATTTTTCCCCTTCAGTCATTATTTAAATCTTTTCTACTCTTCCTTTTTTTAAATCATTAAAGTGATTTTAATTTGAACTATTTTAGCTAAGAGTGTGGTTTATTTTTTATAGTGAATGTTGTCCAACAAGAAATATTGTAGTCACAAAAGAATAAAACATTTTTGCATTCATTAAAAAAAAATCCCAATTTGTAATAATGTTTTAAAAATCGAGTTGCACTTGAACAGGTTTTACTGTGGGTATACAATTAACATTGCAGAAAATTCAGAGCATTTGGCAAAGTTATAATCTTAACACAAAGGCGAAGTAGATGCTAAATTCTTTATATATATTTGGCTGTATTGTTCTACAGATGGAACTGCAAATAAGAGCGTTTAATGAAGATTATTATAAGCAATTGGTTGAAGTTATAACTAGAGGGTCAGAAATAAGGTCGAAAATTTATTGTACAAACTAAGAATTGTTGATGATAAAAGAAATTGAAAGCATTGACATAAAAGTTAATAACCTCTTATTGCTCTACTCTTTTGGATTAAATTTGCTTTGCTCAGGACTTCGAAATTTCTCTATAATGTTAACAGTCACGTTATCAGAGTTGTAAAACATTTTGCTAAAATTACACTACACTTCAATAAATATTTAACATTTCGATCGCATATTTCATATAGTAAATATTTATATCTAACCCACAAGATATACAAGAATTCAGAATTCAATTCGGAAATATTTACTCGCGTTTATCCGCATAAATTAAAAAGATGAGAGCAATTGAATGATCTTTCAAATAATTCAAGCGAGTGAAACGTTTAAATCATTTTATCATTCAAAGAAACGAAAACTTTATATTTGTATAAAAATTCCAAAGGAACTATTTTTTTTCATACGCAAAGAATATAAAAATATAAACGAAAAATCTTGTAACTTTATTGTCTATGTAAATTCATAATATTTTCTTTCCCGATGGTTGAACAACTGAAGAGAAGTAGAACCCAAGTTTTGAAGTTATGAATGTATGTGTATATAAATAATAGCGGGTTACCAATATAAATGATTGTGCAGTGATGCATATAGGACGATGCATATTGAATTGAGAAAATCATATTACTCCACCGGAAATGTGGGGTATTGGAAATACGGTAGGGAAGAAAGTTTCCGATTCAATTTTCCATGCGCATGATGGTAGCAAATAAGGAAGAACGCTGAAATCGTGTTGACGATGCGAATTTAAAGGTAGGCAATGCAATATAAAACCTTAAGCGAAATGGTATTATTGACCGTCATCACCAGAGTGAGAGAAAATGTTGTTTTATTGAAAATTCTATTATTCACTATATATATATTCCTGTATGTGTGAAAAATATTAGAACTACCGTAATACTGCGAAAACATTTTTTTGTTTTAATGCAATGATGCTTTGGTGAAATTTTAGAATTTTCAGGCTTCGCACTCGATACAATTGTTTTTAGTAAATAAAAAAAAGTAAAAAGTACTACAAAGTAGTTACAAAAAAATAGCTTTTGAGACTGAACAGAGCATTAAAAAGTAACTATCGAAAAATTGAATGTGACGATTAACAAAAATTGATTTCAGTCGATTCAGTATTTTCCTGACTTTTTTCCTCATTTCCACTTAAAATATTCACTTTCTTTTCTTATCCCTCTAAAAAAAACTTCAATTATTAATATTTCCATACTTCAATTATTTTACAAATTTCTACAAGGAATTCTTCAAAAAATACGATTATATTTGAAAATAATTTCTAATAGTAAAAAAAAAAATTCTTTACAATATAAAATTTATTTCAATTAAAATTTACGAAATTTTTAAAACTACGAATTTAATTTAATATTTTTCAACTATTTACAAGAATTTAACCAACTTCGAAAAATTGTAACTTCATAATTTTTCAGAATACAAATTTTCTTCTGAACATCAAAATTAAATGGCATTAAAAAATTTCTACAGAAGTTAATATTTTTAATAATTTTATTAAAGTAAACAAATTGAAATTTAACTTTTTCTAGAAAATACACCTTTCTTTCAAAATTCAATTATTTTTAAAAAAATTTTCAAAATAAAATAATTTAAAACTTTAATAATTCTTTTGGAATCTGATAAGTAAACGTCGGTGAAATTTGCAACGTTTATAATCAACGATTGAAAGAAAAATATTATTTTTCTACCAAAAAAATAACATTTTTTGTTCACAAAATATTTTTGTTATGAATCATTATTAAAAAAAATTAATCGTACTTATGAAAATTTAGAAAAATTTGCTTCAAAAAATCATGTTCTTCCGAAATCGTTGACTATAAACGTTGTGAACTTCATCAACGTATAAGTAATTAATTTTTTATGATAAATATTTAAATATTATTACAGTTTTACCCCAAAAAAATTTCAAAGACCAATAATTATAGAAAATTTTTACAATTCTTTTGAAATTTAATTATTTTTAAAAAGTTATATTTTAACGCTTTTGATATTTAATTTTCATCTACAATTTGACATGGAATAAATTTTTAAATCAATTCTGAAAAGTTATACGAGAATTCAAGTATTTAAATAAAAACTAAATAATTGATTAATATTAATTATTTCTTAAAAATTGAAATTTTATAAAGTAGTTTAATCAAAATTTAAAATGGATAATTGAATTCCTTTAAGAAATTTAAAAAATTATTACTAAATTCAAAGATTTAAATTTCTATATTACAAACTTTTTCAAAATTTAATTATTTCTAAAAATTCATAATATAAATTATAAAGTTTAAATATATATTTAATTATTATCTAAATATAAACTGAATTGCATTCCTTAATAAATTATTATTAGAAAATTATGTGGGAATTCAATTATTTAATATACGAAAATAAATCATTTTTATTTTGTTTTTTAATTTTCATTATTACCGCAAATTTTAAAATATAATAGAATTTCAAAATTTGAGAAAATAAATAATTGCATTCATTTAGAGAATTTTATTAAAACTTTTAAAAATTATTACACTCTTTGAGGAATATATTTAAAATTTTCAAAAAAATTTATAAACATTGTATTTTCAATAATTGAATTTTAACGAAGAATTTTTATATTTTCGAAAAATAATTAAATTCTTGCGAAAAAAAGATTTTTAAGGAGGAATCTGATGGACAGTCAAATCAAAAGTTAGGCCAATGTCATAATTTCGTAATTTAAAAGAAAAAGACAAATTAAATTTATAATTCGTCTTAGTGAAAAGGCAAAGAATTAAATTTTGAATATTCAATAGGATTAAAAGTTGCATTTGAATAAAAATTACAATTTTCTGTCAATAAGAAACATTTGTTAAATTTTAGCGGATTAAAAATTTTTGAAAATAATTGAATTGTTTCGAAGAATTTTATATGTAAATTGTGCATGAGAAAAAACAGCTACAGTTTGCACAAATATTAACATATTTTTTAAGTTTCAAAGTTGCTAAAAGTTCTTAAAACCATCAGCTAGTGCTGATGCAATGTACATTCTTTTAAAAAAGTTTTAATAAAAAAGTCTGAAAATAATGTTGAAAATCACTCAAGTTTTGCCGTCGCAAAGGTATAATTCAAACCCTTAGGTTGATGAAGCAGAAGAATTCTGATTAATTGAAACTATGTGGTCAACTAGACTTGTATGAGATTAATAAATAATTCTCCAGGTATAAGCTTACTGCACGAAGTTTGGAGTAAGGTTACAGTGAGAGTGGTTACACTTAGGGCTTAAAACTGCGACTATAAGTCGTAACTTGTTAGAAGCGGCGCGGCGTGGCGCGTAAGCACCGCGGACAATGAGAGTGAAACATAAAACTTGGACTCTATCTCTAACTGTCCCTATTACGGTGCTTACGTTTCGCATCTTGCAAGTTACGACACTTTACAGCTCTAACGATGTGACCACGCTCAGCAAAGTTAATCTTTAAGTTAGTAAAGCTCGACTTTGCGGATATATTTTAATGTTCTTGAATTTTACCCAGTTGTTGTAAAGGTACGAATCTTGCCGCATATTTACAACAATGTTCACAATCTTTACAATAAATATTACTTTACAACACCTTCTTATGTGGTGAGAAAAAAAATCACTAGTTCCGTCATCTAACAAGCAGGGGCAAACAGCTTTACTTTATGCTCCTCGAAGTGTTCGAAGGGAAGCGAGTAGAAGCGATGAGCCACTCATTTGTACAAGTACAGTAGCGCGCAAAGCGGAAAATTCTTGAAACTTGCCTGCATGAAGCGCAACCGTTTCTTGTTTTTCCTGTGTGTATGTGTTTATGTGTGTACGTTGAGGAGAAAGATTGAGTGAGAGAGAGAGAGAGAGAGAGAGAGAGAAAGAAAGAGCTTTTGTCTTCCAAGAGAGGAGAGACCTGCTGTCTCTTCGCGTAGAGCAATTTGCTTTGCTTGGTAGATGACTGCGCTACTATTACGCCTTCGACTTAAACAGTCTTACAACTCGACAAACAGACATAATTTCTTTTAATCACGATATTACCCAGTATAAATTGCCGAGGCTGACGATTTTCTAAATACTGAACAATGCCAATCAAGAGTGAAGGAATTATTTTTAATAAAATCAATGAAGAAAAATTAGATAGGTACAAATTTAACTAACTATTCTTTATTGATTTTTATTAAAAAAAAATTAGTTACAGTCCTATTTAATTTTTCTTTATAGATTTTTATTTTAAAAAAATTAGTTACAGTTGAACCTAATTCTTCTTTATAGATTTTTATTTTAAAAAATTAGTTACAGTTGGACCTAATTCTTCTTTATAGATTTTTATTAAAAAAAATTAGTTACAGTTGAACCTAATTCTTCTTTATAGATTTTTATTTAAAAAAATTTGTTACAGTTGAACCTAATTTTTCTCTATATGAAAATATAGAATAAAAATGCATTTTGATCACTACAGAGTTCACACAAAAAATTTACTCTATTTTCCCTGATTTCCAGAAAAAATTAACTTTTTACCTGATTCTAAAAATATTTCGATTCATTCCAAAAATGATTAATGAAATTCATTATTTTCATTTCAATTTTCACTTTTTTTTAAATGAAATTCATTTTTTTTATGAAAATTTTAAACCCAACACTTATAAAATTAAATAAAAATTCTTCTTATCATTTCAATTCAATTATTATTTTATTAGAATTGTTAACTAAAATTTCTTCTCTAAATAAACTATTTTTAATAAATTTTCAAAATTTTCTTCTTCGAGAATGTTTAAATTCATTATAAAAATTTTATTTTACGTAAAATTTTGATTATTCGGAAATTTTTCAATTAAATGAATGAAAATAGAAATTTCAAATAGTTGTAACAGAATTGGAGTTAAAATTTTTCAACAAAATTAATTTTACAAAATGTTATAATAGGGGAAAATTTAAAATTTTCAAAAATTTGAGTTTGAAAGCTATTCAAATATTGATTTAGTTCTAAAATCTGCGCTATTATTTTTCAATTTTCTGTAAAATTCAATTTCTTTTAATTTAATTTAATTTCCTTTACTGAAAATAATTGTATTCTAGCTAAGAATTTTGAAATAATTGAAATTTTGACAAGAAAATTATAAAAAATTTCAAATTCAACATTTTTGATAAAAATTAATTTTAAATATTTTATTCAAAATTGTATGAAAAATTATTGAAATCTCGCAAAGAATTTAAAAATAATTCTCTCATTTTGTCAAAAAATTTATAAAAAGTTTTAAAGAATAATTGAATTATTTTGGGAAATCTTATTGAAAATCATTGAAATTCTGTTAAGAAATTTACCAAATATTTTCAGAATTATTCAATTCATTCGAAAAATTATATGAAAAATTTAAATTTTTTAATATTTCAAATGGAAACTTTTTAAAATTTTCAAAATTTGAAATGTATCAAAAATTTTCAGATTTATTGATTTCTTTCGTAAAATTTTATTGAAAATTTTAATTTTCTAAAATTTAAAGTCGAAACTTTTTGAAATTTTGAAATTTGATATTCTGCTAAGAAATTTATCAAAGAGTTTCAGAAGTATTGAATTCTTTAGAGAAATTTTGCTAAGAAATTTTCAGAATTATTGAATTCTGTCAAAAAGTTATTATGAAAATTTAAATTTCCTAATATTTAAAATTGAAAATTTTTGAAATTTGAAATTCAGTTAAGAAATTTTTTGATGAGTTTCAGAATTATTGAATCCTTTCGAGAAATTTGATTTAAAATTTAAATTTTCTACAACTTGAAGTTAAAACTTTATAATAATAATTGAAAACTCAATTATTTTTGAAATCTTGAAATAAAATTATTTACTAAATCATTGGTAGGTAATAATTTTATGACAGTTCTTCAGGAACCGTAGGTTATTTAAAAAGAAATTATTATCAAAAATGAAAAAAAATTTATGAACTTTGTTTTAGAATTTGTGGTAATTTCACAGTTTATGAGTCAAACAAAAGAGACGCAAAAATACAGAATTTCCTCATGAATTCTAAAAATATAATTTTTTCCCTGTATTTCTAATAAAATTCTCGATCTTTTTCCTAATTTGCCTAAAGAATTTTAATTTTCCCGAGTTCTTTAATCTGTCGCAATCTGGCACTACATTTTTTTGAACCCTTTTGAGACTTACTAGTTTTTAAAAAAAATTTGCACCGCACAAAAAATGTAGATTTATCTTTGTGTCATTAATTGCAACTTTTTCTCAAGCTTTGCAAAGATTTTTTTCAATTTTCTCACATATTTTTTTTTCCAAATAAATAAATATATATATATTTTTTGTGCGCGTGCAAGTCGTACGCTAACCGACAATAATTTCCGACGGGCGACGGTATACATACACACTATATATATTTATTCAAAGTTGATAATTTATATGCAATTGGCATATGGAGATATCAATTAAAAGTGTCTTGTATTTAGTATAATGCATAAAAAGCACATTGTTTTCAATTTGCCGTCAGTTATTTCATATTTATCTTCATTACATGATACATCGCTGTATTAGATTTGCAAATGATCAAAAGCAATTGAAATTGAAATGTAATTTCGACCTTTGACTCTAGATGTGGATGTGCGACGCGTTACAAAACAGCCAGGTACAAAGGATAAGTAATTACCATCGCGCGATTACAAAGGGAAATTTACAATTGCAGAATATTGCACATTAGCATTGTAATTAAATCACACTTCACTTCTGCTTAGTTTTAGCCCCCAATACGTTTTCACACTTTCAGTTCGTGTATTGATGATAAGAGACGAATTAATCGTCTCAAGTCTGCATGCAGGCTCTGATGGCGCAGAAAACTATCTTTCTTATCGCCAACTCGCTTCGATTACATTCAAACGATAGCTATCATCTTATCTTATCATAACAATTGGAGAAAGTAATTTAAACATATAAACTACAATTAAAAGCATCACAGTAGCTTTTATCCTTTAAAAGAAGGTAAAAAAAGGGGGAAAAAATGTACCAAACAGGGAGTTAAAATTTTTCTTTGTTCTTATTATTATAAAGTTTTAACTTCAAGTTTTAGAAAATATAAATTTTAAATAAAATTTCTCGAAAGAATTCAATAATTCTGAAACTCTTCAATAAATTTCTTAACAGAATATCAAATTTCAAAATTTCAAAAATTTTCAATTTTAAATATTAGAGAATTTAAATTCTCATAAAAATTTTTTGACATAATTCAATAATTCTGAAAATTTCTCTAAAGAATTCAATACTTATGAAACTCTTTGATAAATTTCTTGGCAGAGTATAAAAATTCAAAATTTCAAACAGTTTCGACTTTAAATTTTAGAAAATTAAAATTTTCAATAAAATTATACGAAAGAAATCAATAAATCTGAAAATTTTTGATACATTTCAAATTTTGAAAATTTTAAAAAGTTTCAATTTGAAATATTAGAAAATTAAAATTTTTCATATAATTTTTCGAATGAATTGAATAATTCTGAAAATATTTGGTAAATTTCTTAACAGAATTTCAATGATTTTCAATAAGATTTCCCAAAAGAATTCAATTATTCTTTAAAACTTTTTATAAATTTTTTGACAAAATGAGAGAATTATTTTTAAATTTTTTGCGAGATTTCAATAATTTTCCATACAATTTTGAATAAAATATTTAAAATTAATTTTTGTCAAAAATGTTAAATTAAAAATTTTTTTTATAATTTTCTTGTCAAAATTTCAATTATTTCAAAATTCTTTGCTAGAATGCAATTATTTTTTGTAAAAGCAATTAAATTAAATTAAAAGAAATTAAATTTTACAGAAATTTAATTTAATAATTAATTAATAATTGGATTTTATAGTCACATTTTAATGAATTCATGTTTCTTAGTGCGAAGATTAATAATTAAAATTTTTATTAGTTAATTTAAAAAATATATATAAACTTCAAATTTTTTTATTAAAATTGAATTATCGCATATTTTTTTTTTTTAATTCTGAAAAATAAAATTGTTGACATTTTTCAATTCCATTGTTGCAAGATAATTTAATTTTTCTAAACAAATAATTGAAAATTTTTAAAATAATTGAAATTTCTTTACAATTTATTTTTAGATAATTTAATTCTTTGAAAGAATTTTAATTTAAATTTTTCGAAAAATTATATTATTCTATTATTATTTAATAGTTATAATTATTGAAATTCTCTTAAATTTTTATAATATTTCAAATTTCTGAATGTTCAAATAAATGATATTTATCATTTCTTAAGCATATTTAATGTTTATTACTTAATAAGTAAATAATTAATTATCTCTGCTTTTTTTAAAATTGTAATAAAATTCTTCACAGGAATTAAATTATTTTCATAAATAATATCATTCTTTGGAAGGATTTCAATTATTTTTGTAAATTCTTTGCAGAAATTCAATTATTATATCAATAGAATTGTAATGAACTTGAAAAAGAAAATTTCCAATTATAATTATAAACAGGCAAGATTAGTTTTAAAAAATTATTTTTCAAATTTTCAATTAAAATTATTATTTATTTATGTTCGAAATCAAATTTAAATTTAAATTTTATGAGAAAAGAAAACCGGGAAAAACCGGGAATTTTGTTGAATGAAAATAGTAGACACCCTGGCAGTTTCAATAGAGCTTTCAAACTCAAATCTTTGAAAATTTTAAATTTTACCTATTATACCTAACATTTTGTAAAATTAATTTTGTTGAAAATTTTTTTTTTAAAAAAGGTGAAAAAAAGAAAAAGAAGAAGGTGACAAGTGATCAAGAAGGTGAATAGGGGGGAAAGAAGAAAAAAAGAAATGTTTGAAATTCGAAAAAGAATATAGATTAGACATATTAGTGCTTCGTGTTAATAGACTATTTCTCATCGTTAGATTTTTCGAATCATAAATATCTCTTATCTTCCCGACGCGACGGCAGTGCGCATACTTTACAACTGTTACGTTACTAAAGTAAATTGGTGTTTTTATATATGAAATGAAAAGAATCGTATATAGTTAATTGAGGAAAATCGCGGGGTTTTGGAAATAAATTACCACGCAGTATTAGTGCGATTGTTCCGGAAAAGCAGCAAAAGTGAATTGAAATAAAAAAATGCGCATTCAGCGAAGGCGAAGGCGAATTATGAGACACTGCTTTACATACACATGTGTAGTGACTAATATGTACGTATAGGACTCTTGTTGAGATACACGTGCAAGAAATATTAGTGTGGATGGTAATACGCGTGTCATGAAGCACTTTTACTCTGCTCGCGCGCTCAACCACATACATTATTTGCGCTTGTATTAGAACGCTCGTTCTCTCGCTCGCTGCAGTTCTTACACGGCCTTGAGATAGGTTCTTTGTGCAGTTCAGCGTGCTCGCTTCAAACCACATGCTCAACTGTATATATTTACAATCGTTCACGTACGCAGTGACAATGCTAAACACATTGCGTTTCATTCGACATCACTATGAATTTAAATAATCACAACAGATATAATCGCAGTTGTCATTTTTTTTACAGTTGTAATCATTCCGGCGGCAGGGCCGTGTTTTCATATTGCAAAAATTGATTCAATACTTTGACAATCGAGTGCCTTAAAAGTTGCTACAAAGTTATACTTAAAACATCACAGAGTTGCCACGCTTTTTCTTATTCAAAATTCACTCTCATTTTTTTTCCTAATTTTACAATTATTCGAAAACATCACACTGGAAAAAAAATTTATGTGATTCAAATAACCGATTATTTAATTATTATTAAATAAATATTTACTTGAATTAAATATTTTTTATTTGAATCAAATAAATTGTATTTGAAGCAAATATTATTTAATTGATTCAAATAAAAATTATTTGATTCAAGTAAATATTTATTTGATAATAGTCAAATAATCGGTTATTTTGAATCACATAAATTTTTCTTCAGTGCAATAACTTGTTGTATAAATAACTATTTAATAATTATTACTTTTTCCATAAAAATTAACATTTTCAAAAATTTCACATTCAAGCCTTTTTAAAAACAAAACTATGTTATAAAACATTAAGAAATTAATCACTCCGAGTAATCAATTTTTCCTTTTTTTATAAAACTCGATGACTGAGAAATAAAATCATTATTTTATATTATAAGAATATATAATATAATTGAAAATTTCAAAAAATTTTCATTTGAAACCTTTACAAAATTAAATTATTCCTATGAAATTACGCGATAATACTTTTAATATTCCATTATTAACTAACATTTTAACTGAAATTCATTTATAAATCAATTTTTATGAGAAAATTCCACGAGAATTTAATTGTTTGACTTTGAATACAAAAATCAGGAATTTTGTAAGTCAGGGTAAAGTCTGTGTGAATTTTCAAAACTTCTTTAAAAGTCAGGAAATTTTGATCGAAAGAAGTCTAAAATTATTATTATAAAAATCTTATTATTTTGAAAACAAACATTGTTTAACTATCTTAATTATTCCTGTATAAATAAAATTGTAACTTAAAAAGCTTTATAAAGTATTTTAATAAACTATGTATAGAATATTAAATAATTTAAATATTTGTTAGTCAGGAAATTTAGAAACAAAATTCTGCGGCTACCCTATTATTAAATAATTGATTATTTCCTTAAATAATCTTTATTATTTACAAAAAATATTCAATTCCTAAACAGAATTTTATTATTTAAGAAAATAGTTAAATTTCTGTAAAATTTGTATTTTTTATCAAAGTAATTAAATGCTTTAGTAGGAATTTAACATTTTTTGTTTAAAATAATAAAATTCTTTTGGAAAATTTTAATAAAGAAAGTAGATATTGAAAATTGTTCAGTTGAGAAGAAAATTTGAAAATAATTGAAGTTCGAAGAAGAATTTTATTATTTTTAAAGCTAATTGAAACCTTGATGAGAATTTTTAATGAATTTCATTTTTAAATAAATTATTTTTTGAAAATTCTAAGAGAAGTTAGTTATTTAAATACGAAAAATAAGTAATTTATGGAACAATTAAATGTTTTTCAAAACTGAATTTTCATAAAGAATTTCATTAACAAATTTTTAATTAACTACATTTTTTCGACGAATTTTATTAAAAATTTTTAAGAATAATAACATTTTTCGTGGAATTCAATTTAAATTGTATTAAAAATAAATGACGTTCTGTGATGAGTTTTATTTTTTATGTAAATAATGGAATTATTGCGAAAAAAATTATAAAAATTTTTTAAATGATTGAATTTCTGTGAAATTTTTATTATTTACGTGGAAATAATTAAAGGTTTACGTAGAAATTTATTTTCAATTTTCAAAATAATTTTATTCTTTTGGAAAATTGTAATAATAGGTATAGTATAGATATTGACAATCATTCAATTCAGAAGAAAATTTTTAAAAACAATTAACATTTTGCCGAGAATTTTATGAAAATTTTTGAAAATAATTGAATTTTAGAGAAGAATTTTATTACTGTTGAAAATATTTGAAATTTTTAATGGAAATTAAAAGAATATTTGAATTTTTCCAAAGGATTTTATTAATTTTGAAAATAATCGAATTTCTTCAAGTATTTCTAACTTGTCCAAAATTTAATTTCTTTCATTTTTTTTAACTAAAAGTATTTTATAAATCCTGTATTTTTAATAATCACTAAAGGCATATGTTTAACCAATTTAACTATAATTCGAAAGTAAGTTGAATTATTAAAATTTTTCAAAAGACAAAATTCTTAAAAATTTCTAACTAAATGTATTTATTTAAAATTGAAATTTTCCATAAATTTTCTAAAATTCCTAAATTAATATCTTTTGCAGTTGATCTATTTTTGAAAATTGTATACTCGACTCTTAAAATTGAATTTTGAAATAGAGTAAAAGTACCTATTCATTAAATAATTCTTAAGTGATAATTTTATAATAGGTTATGCTGAATTAAGTTATTTAAGAAGAATTATTGTCAGAAGGAGAAAAAAATTTGTACTAGAATTCGTGATAGTTTCATAGCTTTGACTTTTCGGTTGCGCGATGATTAGTTTTCAAGAATAAACACAATAACTTTGGAAAATGATAATTTTTGTAGGATTCCGATGATCTTATTGTTATAAAGATTATGCATGAGGCTGAAGTCCACAACGTTTTGAAAAACGAAAACAAAAAAATAATGGTACGGTATTTTTAATTTTTGATTCTAAATCATGTTCTCTTTTAATAATTGTATGCTTAGTTACAATTAATTTCTTAAAAATTAGAGATGAATTTAATTTTTAAAAAATTCTTTTTCGATTTTTGGTTTTTAAAAACGTTGTGGACTTCAGCTTCGTGATTATACAAAAGGTTTCTTGAAAATAAATCTTGTATTAAGATGTTTGGGGCAGAAACACAACAGAAAAAATCATACACTAGAAATTTTCACCCATTTTCACATTTTCACATATTTTCACACAATTGTGGGCAATTCGGTTGAAAAAGGTGCAATTTGGTGCGAAAATGCTTGGAAACTTATGCGTTCTAATCTGAAAGATTGAATAACCATGTATAGTCGAACCAAAATTCTTAACCACAAGTTTATGGCAGCAATCTCGAGGAGCAATTTTATTTGCAGAGTTTCTCAGTTACACGCTACACTCGGGAACATTAACGTGAACGTGTAAATGAACATGTAAGTATATGAATTTTCTAACGGGATAATAGCATTAACGAACTGTATTACGCTCCGTACAAAAGGATCGATGTGACTCATGTAATCGCATATGCTGCCACGTTAGTATAGGCTCTGTAGTAAAAGGACTTTGCTGCGTATGTACATATACTTCAAGTGCATGCGGGTGTGCGCCACGTGCGCATTGCAGTTTTTCATTCGCCTCACTACCCGTGTGGAGCTGGAGATTCAACTTGGCAAGTAGTAGGATAATAGCCAGTTTGCCAGTTTCCCTTATTTATTGTAGGGGTCTGATGGGGAAAAGTTGTCAGTGCCTATCTCGCTACTCTCAATATTACAATTACCCAGCAAGTAATTTTGTATATTTCAATCATTATATATATATTGTTCTCCGTAACCTGCTATTTGTCCTATCGCGGAAAATGGCTAAACTTTGACAAATTCAAGTAAACTATATATTCTCCAACCACTGCCTTTTCTTTTCTTTACAGAAGAAAAATTCCAATTCTTTTTCTAACTATAGTATAATGTTTAACATAAAGAATTAATATTTTAACAAAATGACAATTTATTGCTATTTCTTTACACTCAAATATAAGTTGCATTGCGCCATCGAGTTTCATTAACATAAATAAATAAGACGTTATGCTTAACACTTATAACGCAATATTATCCATAGCATAACGTCCATTCTCTCACATTACGGTTGATGACATCTTTTAAATAATACAAGAAATATTATTCGCATTATCAATTTTTATAAGAAACGAACTGCCTTTAAAAATTATTACCTGGAAGACTGGAAAGCCTTGAAATGTTTGAAATGTTGTCAGCTAATTTTATAATCCATAAAAAAAATCTGGAAAAATTTATTAATAGTACAGGCTTTATAAGTAAATTTAGGTTTCGCAAAAATGGTGACAAAATCGGCTAGTAGCATTTTATTCTTCTTTATTTAGAGCTTTTAAAAACGTAAAATCGAAAATCGTAGCTGATCCTTTTTTCAAGTTATTGTTAAATTTAGAATTTCCTTATAATTTTGAGAGTTTTAACATTTCGCCCAGTTTTTCTCATTTTTAAAAATTTTAATGAATTCTTATCATCTGTGAAGAATTCAATCATCTTAATAAATAGCAAAATTTTTCTACAAAAATTCACTTATTTTAAAAAATTTAAATAAAATTCTATGCTAAGTTTTAATTATTTTCAACAATTTATCGCAATTTAAAGAATTTTAATATTTACTATTTTCATAAAATTTATCAAATAATTTAATTATTGGAAACAATGTTTGGTACATATAGTAATGATGTTATCCCTCGGTCGATAGATTATTAAGATGATGACAAAATAAGAAATTAATAATTATTATTTTTCCATATAAATTGAAATTTATTTTAACTTCTTCGAAATTAGTTTTATCATTTAAATTCAATTATTTCTAAAAATTAAAGCAATAATTCCTTTAATACCAAATAACTATTCAAAATTGTCACCGAAATTCACTTTTAAAGTAATTTTTATTAAAACAATTCTACGAGAATTTTATTAACAACTTTTGAAAATAATTACTTTTTTTAAAGGAATATAATTAAAATTTTATTGAACATTATTATTTTTAAGAATTTTATAACAATTTTTGATATTAATTGAAGTTTTGACAAGAATTTTATTAAAGTTAATATTAAAAATAATTGAATTTGATAAATTTTATGAAAATAGTAAATATTAATAGATTTAAAATTCTTTAAATTGCAATAAATTGTTGAAAATAATTGAAACTTAGCATAGAATTTTATTTAAATTTTTTAAAATAAGTGAATTTTTGTAGAAAAATTTTGCTATTTATTAAGATGATTGAATTCTTCACAGATGATAAGAATTCATTAAAATTTTTAAAAATGAGAAAAACTGGGCGAAATGTTAAACTCTCAAAATTATAAGGAAATTATAAATTTAACAATAACTTGAAAAAAGGATCAGCTACGATTTTCGATTTTACGTTTTTAAAAGCTCTAAATAAAGAAGAATAAAATGCTACTAGCCGATTTTGTCACCATTTTTGCGAAACCTAAATTTACTTGAAGCCAACTGTGCAGTAGAAATTAATTTTTAAAATTTCTAACAAAATTCTGATCGTTTCAGTCTTTTTTGTTTGCCACGAAATTCTGAAAGCATTTTTTTGAGGGGGGGAGGGAATAATTAAAAAAAGAGTTTTAAAGAAGGTTAAAAGAGATTTGAAGCGGAAATAAAAAGTATTGTCTCCTTCTTTTGTTTTTGGAAAACTTTACGGACTTCAGCGTCACGAAATACGTGGAGAATAATTAAATGTCAATAGTGGTGGATCTAGAGTGGATGTAGAGAAGGGGTTGCGAGAACCCTCTCTGAGAGCGAAAAGTTCAAACTAAAAAAAGGTTACATGGTCGACGATTGCCGCATTCGAGGATGACCCTCTGCAGGAACTGCCACTGAATGTCAAATCAATGAACACAACACTTAAAAGGTTTTCCGGCCATGTTGTTCCCAGACCCCATCCAATTTTCAAAAAAACTAAATTTAATTTTCCTTTTCTCCACCATATTATTTTGTGAAATGAGAAAAAAGGAAACATTTTCGGCGTTTTGTCTACATGCGAGAATGGATGAAAAACAATTTGCTTTCACATTTATACTCTATGTTTTATGGAATAAATAGATAAGATCGTATGATTGAGATAACGCGTGTGACTTATGACATTTTGTCGGAAAAGTGGGAAAGTGTTTTCTTCGGAAATGCCTACGTAAACAACGTGTGCATTTTGCAAGCTTAGAAAAGTGGTTTCATCGGATTGGACTCCATGATAGTGTATAGTTGATCGAATATAGGTGACGATGTGGTAAACCTCGTTGCACAAGTGAAAGAGCTGTGGACTCAAAATGTCAAGGATGCCACCACGTGCATACAGTACGTAATGCACAATGATACCTGGAGGCGCAAGAATTGTTATTTTGTCACACACGCCTCGTGCGAGTAATAAGCAGCATAAATAATATTATGTCTAGTAAAAAAAAAATCACAAAAGACAAGTACCAATATTTTTCTTCATCCATTATAAACCTTTGCGACATTACTTTCTGACTAATGTAATATATATATATACTTTTTTGCGGTACTGGCACAATAAAAACTAGTTTTTTAGTTTTGGAACTGCGACATCGAGCTTGTTTAATATTTAAGAGACAAAGTTACACATGTTTTGTAATTATTAATACCTATCAAGAAAAACAATAAATTCACGATGAGATGAAGCTTAATCAGGCTCGATTAAGGCTTGTTCAGTGTTGAATGAGGGTGGATGAGAAACAGTGAGAGCAAATCTGCTTCAAACTGAAATGTTAATTGTAATACAGTTTCTTGCATATTAAAATATGGTACCTACCATTTAAAGCTGCTTATTAAATAGCAAGTTGAGATCAATGTATATAAGTTTGAACGAAAGTCATACTCGTTTAATCTCTGCCACTGCAATTGCAATTTATAAAACCTTAATCAATGAATAAATGATAGTGAAAGTAATTATGTTTATATTATACTCAATATAAACAACTTAAGTTGTTTATACTTTAATTACAAGTTGTACAAGACTGATAAAGGCAATTTTTTCTAAAAGATAATTTTTCATTACTATAATAACACAACTATTTAAAAGGAAGCCTCTATAACCGCAACAAAGAATCACCACATTGTGATCTCGTCATTCAAGGCTACTAATACTCTTTCTCTCTCTCTCTTTCTTTCTCTCTCATTGAATTCATACACGGAAAAATTAGTTGCTTACAACTTCAACTGACTTTTAGTGGAAGAGTTGTGAATATTTTTACCAAGCTTAAAGAAAAACAAAAAACAGAAAAAGAAAGAAAAAAAATTAAAAAATCAATAAAAATAATAGAAAAACATGTCTAAAAAAGAAAATTAATAAAAAGGAAACAAAGTTAAAAAAGAATTTAATTCTATAAAATGACGCAAATGTTAGTTAACGAGCCGCAAATGCTCAACGATACATGTTTAGATAATGTTTTCTTTTCCTTCTTCTCTTTTTCTACGTACAAAGAAACAATTATTTTCTTGTTTACATAAATTAGATATTTAACTTAAAAATAAAGTTTACGTATATACATTATATCAAACAATATAAGTATTTTTGTAATGGAAATTGACAATTAAATTTTAAAAGGACAAATTAAAGATAATATAGGTATTATGTTTTTATGCGTGCAGAAAAGTTGAAAGTAATTATTTTTTGTTTAATTGGGTAAAGAGATCGGCGCGGAATTTAGCAAAGTGCATATAACTGTCAACGGGACATTTTATAATCTAATTTACCACTTTTTTTTTGTTCACCTCTTATCGCGAGGTCATACATCGAACTTATCGCGTTTTTCGCATCCTTATAACTGTAATCATTGCTCAAGTAAAAAAGTAGATACAGTCTAATTTTGTTCCTATATCGATAAACTTATCGCTATTAAGATAAATTAATCTTTTCACTTTTACACAGTATAAACTATTTCCTTAGAGCAGTGCGTAAAAAGTTTATTATTTTATCAAATTATAAACAACGCAGTAACACACATATAGTTTTTATTTGTTTCATTTTACCTAGACTTGTGTATACAAAAATATGTGTTACTAGATCCTAATGCAGACTTTATTCTTGTTTATTAAAAGCTACTATTTACCACTTTTTTTATGTTATGCTACTATTTGGGTACTTTTTTAGATTTTAGTCACTATTTCTGTTTATTTTTTTGGTTTCCACTACTTTGAAATTGGCAAATACTATAGAAAACAAAAAATTATTCTAAAAAATTATAATAAAATTCTTTAAAACGGTGTAATTATTTATAACATATTCGAAATTCAATTATTGTTAATGTATAGAATTTTCATGAATTTTCGCAAAAAATCAATTATTTAAAACGAATTTTAAAATAAGTCTCAAGAATTCAATTATTTTCAAAAAAAAAAGAATTTCCACTGGAATTCAATTAATTTAAAATACCATTTTTTTAAATTACGAAAAATTCAATTATTTAACAAAATTTTTATACAATTCTTTACAAATTTTCAATTTCTTAAAAAATTTTTTGATGACATTCTAAACAAGAATTCAATTATTTTCATAAATAACAAAACTCATCGAAGAATTTCAATTATTTCTAATACTATTTTAAATTAATTAATCGAAAAAATTCAATTATTTTCGCAAATAATTTTTTCTACAAAAATTCAATTCTTTAAAATAAAATTTTATTAATATTTATTAAATTTTGAAAAACAAAATTATTGAAAACAATGTTTATAAAATTCTTATGAAGAATTCAAATATTTCCAAGAATAACCAAATTTTTCACAGAAATTAATTCTTTTTAAACACTGTGATAAAATTTTTCGTAATAATTCAATTATTTCTATAAATAATAAAATTCTTTCCAGAAATTAAATTATTTTTGAAAATTTTAACAAAATTATTATCAACTATTCAATTCTTTCCATAAATAATAAAATCCATCACAGTGTTTCAATTATTTTTAATACAATTTTACAGGAATAGATTGAAAAATACAATATTTTTCTTAAAAATTTTAATTCAATTTCTTGAAAAAATCAATTATTTACAAAAATATTAGAATTTTTCTCATGAGTTCAATTATTTTCGAATGTTTTAATAAAATTGTTTAAAAGATTCAATTATTTCAATTACAATAAATTTACAATTTTAAGTTAATGTTTTTGAAATAATCCAATTATTCTTCTAGAATTTTAATAAAATCTTCCCCAAGAATTCTACTATGTCGATAAATAACAATTTTTTGACGAAAATTCAAATTATTTTCTGTCATTTTGCTAAAATTCTTTCAAAAATTCAATTATTAAAAAAATATATTCATCAATACAATTAAATAATTTTTAAAAGTATTCAATTTCTTCTTGTAAATTCAATTATTTTGTAAAAAAAACTAATGAAATTGTTCAAAAGAATTCAATTATTTTTTAAGGTAATAGATTTTTTCTTGGAAATTCATTTATTAAAAAAATTATAATAAAATTGTTCAAAAGAATTCAATTGTTTTACATAAATAATATAATGCTTTTTAGGAATTTAATTATTTTCCAGGAAATTTAATAGACAGACATTCAATTATTAACAAAAATTTTAATAGAATTCTTTGTAATTTTAATTATTTTTAAAACCTTTCCGCAATTCAATGATTTTCAATACTTACTATTTTCTTAATTTCAAACAGAATTAAATTATTTAAAAAATTTTTTTAAAAATCTTTCTAAGAATTCAAGTATTTACATGAATAATGAAAATTTCTCTGGAATTCAATTATTTACAAAAATAATTCTTCGCAAGCATTCAAATATTTTTATAAATAACAATATCCAGCACAAGAATTCAATTATTTTAAAACAAATTTAATAAAATGCCACACAGACAATCAATTATTGGCAAAAATTTTAATAGAATTATTTGTAAAATTGAATGATCGTTTAAAATAGTTCTCAATTCAATGATTTTCAATATCTACTATTTTTATCAAAGAGAATTCAATTATTTAAAAAATTTTATGTAAAAATCTTTGTAAGAATTTAATTATGTTTATGAATAATAAAAATTTCTAAGGAATTCAATTATTTAAATTAGAATTTCCATAAAATTAGTTGAAAGAAATGAATTATTTAAAATTTTTTTTAAAAATTTGCACAAGATTTAAATTATCTTTATTATTATTAAATTGTTTCGAAAATAATAAAATTCCTTGCAGGAAATGAATTTATTAGCAAAATAAAAAAGATGTAAATATTTTTGATGAAAATTAGAAAGAAGTGAGGAAAAGAAAAAATATGGAATGGAATTCTCGTCAGTTTTTGTCAAGTATCTAAAACGAGTTTTTTTGGTCGTCAAATTAATTTTTCCGATAGCTACTTACTTTTCAACTACTTTTTTTTTAATTTGAAAGCTACTTTTTTGAAATTAATTATTATCGAGTGTGCAAAGTCTGCTAATGTTGAGTTTTGATGTAACAGAGAATTTAATGATTATATATATGCTTTTGTCTATTTTCAGATCGGTTACCACGTCGATCAGGTGACGTTCCTGGATCTCGAGAGCGGTCTATTGTCCTGGTAGATTCCGATTTATCTAGATTGCCTCTACCGGACTTAGTGCTCTCAGCTGTGGAACAACTTCCAGCATCTACTCCTCAAGTAACTGTCTCGGCACCAAACAGTCCAACAAGAGATGCAGCATTCCAATTTCCAGAGTGCGATGTTCCAGTACCGAGTCCACGACCAAAGCCACGAAGGCGTCGATTAACATCCGAAAGTGCAATCCCCGATAAAGGGCCTTCAGATTCAAAGAAATGCAACAGTTCATGCTGTTCAGGTCACCTAAACTTAAGTACAACGCTCAAGGAGAGGAAATGGGTTACCGTTGGCGCTAATCTCAGAAACATCGCCGATGACTTTCATGCAGCCAAGGCCAAGGTATTGGAGATTCAAATTTTCTATAAATTATAAAAAAATCATTTTAGATTGAAGTGGTGAATCAATAGATTGACTGGAATAACAACTTTACGCTTAAAAATTAGAATACATCTAAATGACTTTTACAAGTTCCGGAAGGGAAAATGAAAATGCTCTTCTAATTCACTATTCAGGAAGATGTATAACTATCATAAGCATAATGACCAAACGTAGTTTATTTAAGGCTGTTAGTAACCTTTTATTTCCTTAGTTATTTGTCTGGAGTAATTTCCGGTTTCATAGTTAAACTGTAACAGTTTTGTATATCTGATACTTTGCATTCCGTTTACTGTGTAGGTTTCCATTATTAGTTTGTAAATACCCTTTGCTCACATTAAGTGGGAAGGTCCTTTAACAAATGCAAGCACGCACGAACCAAGTAGTATTCTGCAAATGACGTTGGGACACGAAACTGCCACTGTATAGTAAAATCTAAGTACAAAGTACAAAGCAGTAACGAGCTCAACGACGTCCCGCGGGGTCTGACACTGTGTGTATATAAAGTAAAACCTTACAACTTTTCACTTCGCAATTTCATTTAGGTGCCATCATTGTTCTTTTTTATACGTGTTATTAAATAAGATTCTTTCTACCTTTCTTTTTTATGGGCACACAGTAAAAAAAGTCCTGGCTTTAAAATTGAGTCGCGCACTCTACTCAATTTGAAATGCGTTAAAAATAAACATTGGGAGGTGTGGCTTCATGTATCGCGTTTACATCAACAGTTAAACAAGGGGTGTCACTCTATTTCTGATAGAGGGCAGAAAAAATTACACCAGAATTACTCGAAATTCATCGCATCATTTTAAGTTGGTTTTAGTTCAATTCATTGTAACGAAGCATTTCGTTACATAAATCTTGTGTGGTTCTTGTTATTGGGAATAGAGGATTTTCATTTGGTCAAGGGATTGATTCTCTTTGGAGATCTCTAGGAAAATGAATTGCGCATGCGAGGTCCCGACCAAATTTTACTCGGGGTTTTCACCATTTTGGGATTTGGGTCCAAGGCGGAATCTCCTCTAAGATTTCTTTGGTTTTTGGTTTACGAATAATTGTGCAGTTGATGCAATTTTAATGTTGTTAAAATAATATCTGTTACATCATGTATTCTCGAATTCCAATCATTATAAGAAGGTGAAATGAAAAAAAGGTGCGTTTTGAAACCCTGTCTACGATGTTCGACATTGGATTATAATCTACTATTCAGGTGGGACACGAACTTGGACGAGTAAACGCAAGTTTAGTTATCGCACTTCCCTGATCCCTTGAGTACAATAAATATCAGCCCTACTTGTCTCACTAAGACATCGAATATAGCTTTCGATACAAGTCCCTTGGAAGCTCTCGCACTTTATCAAAATCGTTATCTACGTCGGTTGTGTTCAATGACCTGGTCAAATTACATTAATAATAATCCGTGAGCTAGTAAATCTTGTATCGATAACTCACACATCTTAATTATTTTTCCTTCGGCAATTTTCAAAATTTAACCTTCTGCTGAAAGCGTCAAGAATTTATTTTTTCAATCAAACATTCAAGTGTTGGGTTCGAATATATAAAAATCAGAAAATGGTATACATTAAATAAAACTTTCAAGTGCTAAAGTGTTAAACTTAATGACCGGAATCAGTGCTACAAAAAAGTGTTACAACATCCTTATATATAAAAAGAGTAATTATGCAAATTAGGTAAAAGAAGAAAATACATGGTGAAATTAGAAAAGAGATATTCTTTTACCAAGTTCTCAAAGTTAATCCTCATTTACAAAGTTACATTTTTTTATATAATTTGGTAATCGGCTATAATTGTGGATAAAAAGAAAAATTGGAAATTGGCTATATTGGATAAAAGACAAAGTTGCAAATTGATTACATTGGATAAAAGACAAAACATTTTACGCAGAAACTCAATTCTTTTCAAACATTTTTTATAAAATTTTTCGCAATATTTCAACTATTTCGATAAATAATAAAATTCTTCACAGAAATTCAATTAATATAAAATAGCATTTTTAGGGAAATTTAGAAAAAATCAATTATTTAACAAAATTTTTGTACAATTCTTCACAATAATTCAATTGCATTAGTAATAAACATTTTTCATTGAAATTGAAGTTTGAATAAAAATTTTCATAAAATTCAAAGCAAGAATTGAATTATTTTCATAAATAATAAAACTCATACCATCGTTTCAATTATTTTTAATACTATTTTAAATTAATTACTCGAAAAAATTCAATAACTTTCGCAAATAAAATTTTCCACAAGAATTCATTTATTTAAAAATACATTTTTATACTATTTTTTATATTTCGAAAACATTAATATTATTTTAAAGAATGTTTATAAAATTCTTATGAAGAATTCAATTATTTTCAAGAATAACAAAATTTTTACAGAAATTCAATTCTTTTTAAAACATTTTAATAAAATTCTATTATTTTAATAAATATTAACACGCAACGCAGGATTTCCATTTTTTAAAAATAAAAATTAAAGAAAACATTTTTCATTGAAATTTACTTTAAAAAAAAATATTTTAAAAAAATTGTAAGCAAGAATTCAATTTTTTTCATAAATAATTAACTTTATCGCAGAATTTCAATTCTTTTTTATACAATTTTACAGAAATTGACCGAAAGAAATATAATTATTCTTAAAATTTTAATTTCAATTCCTCGAAAATTTCAATAATCTTAAAAAAATGTTTTAAAATTCTCTGAATGAATTGAATTATTTACAAAAAAAAATTAGAATTTTTCACATGAATTGAATTATTTTTGAATATTTCAATAAAATTGGTTAAAAAATTCAATTATTTTAAATGCAGTTTTAATTTAATGTTTTTGAAATAATTTAGAATTTTGATAAAATTCTTCCCAAGAATTCAATGAATTTAATTTACGAATAAAGAATTTTTCAAATGAAAATTGAATATTGGTTAAATTGAATAAAAGGCTAAATTGGAAATTGGCTATAATTGAATAAAAGGTAAATTTAGAAGTTGGTTAAATTGGATAAAAGGCAAAATTGGAAATTAGTTATATTGGATAACTCAAAAAAGTTGGAAATTGATTAAATTGTAAAAAAGGCAAAGTTGGAAATTGGATAAAAGACAAAGTTGGAAATTGGTTAAATTACACAAAAAGGGAAATTGGAAATTGGCTATAATTGGGTAAAATTTATATTTAGAAGTTGGTTAAATTGGATAAAAGACAAAATTGGAAAAATTGGATAAAAGGCAAAATTTTGTTTCTAAGTTCGTATAATGTGTGACAGTGATACTGTCAGGAGTTGTAAATTTTTGCGTTAAAGAACTCTACACATTAATTTTAAAAATTAATATTTCATAAAACGCATAGTTCTCGTCGATTTTCTTAAACCCCCGTTCGACGAGAAAATTGTCTCTAAAATGTGTTCGTCCCGTCCTTAAAGGTTCTAAAATTGATGTAATACTAGACATTTTAAGCTTCAACAATTCTGCTGCAAACTTGTTAGAGAAAAAAGAAGGAAAAAAGGAAATGTTACTTGTACTTCTAAAAGATGCAAATTGCAGAATTTATTTCTCAAACTTAAGTGCTAGTTAAAAATAAATTCCTCAGCCGAAGAGAAAACTGAATTTTAAAGACAAAAAAATAAAGGAAGAATAGTTGGCTTCCAACTTTTTGACTCCTAGAAGAGAGATTTAAGAAAATAATTGAAATTTCTTCTAATTATTTTCATTTCTTGCTTCCTCCTCTTATTTACTTTCCATTCCATAGTATTTCGATCCCTTGTTTACTGTCAGGGGGAGTAGAGGCGAACATAGTTCTCTTTTATTCCGACTGGTTCTTATATAGGCCTTTAAAGATCTGTCGGCTCGGAGCAATCCCAGGACGTCTAATTATTACTGGTTAAGTGCCGATAATTGAAGGGAAAGAAGAGATCCGTGAAATTAAAGAAATCCCTCTTTTCCACAATCGACCAGCAGAGTCTCCCTAAGTTACGAGCCACGTTATAAATCCTGTAAAATAGTTGTTCATTCTACATCGACAAGAGACAACTGTATAGGCGCAAAAGGTAATTGAGACTATGCACCTGCTGCCGAAGAAATTTATCAACTTGTTAATTTACGAAACACGATGGTTGCGTCGTGGCCAAGATGGAAATAAAATAAAACTCTTAATTTCCTCCCCCCCCCCCCATTCCCACTGAAATTCAACACCTAATTCATACTTTTTATTTCCAAACTCTCAACTTTTCCAATTAATTAAAAGCCCAGCTCCAATCGCTAAGTCATGATTTCTTTACGAAAGTTTTGGGAAAAAAAGTCAATTTATCTTACACTCTGGATATCTTGAGGCAAAGCAAAGTCGGTTGCAAGCAAAATTCTAAGTCAAACGAGCGTAACCGAAGTGTGAATGCATCTTTGTAATTAAACTTCTTGTGAAAAGGTAAATAATTATCTCTTCGCACGAAACGGCTTTTAATCAAGCTTTGACTACAATAGCGTGTCTCTCGGATCCACTGTGCTCGCTGTGTGCAAGAAGTCTCACTCCCCAACGCTTCCTGAGCAAAATTATCGAGCGTGAAAGCGGCACTTAAACCAATGCACGAATTACACGCATTTCTAGCAGTCTTGTTTCAGAGAGTGAGTGAGAGAGAGAGAGAGAGAGAGAGCTTTTCTTCTTTCAAATGCAGCGTCTAAAGCTTCTCGGCTTCTGCTCGATTTACTAAATACGACAAAAGATGGTTATAGTTTGAGTAAATAATTTTCTGATACGAGCCATTAAGCTCTTATGTCAACGAATCAGCCAAACGAGGCAAAGAATTTCTTTATCTAAAAGTATATACCCATTTTATTAATGTTTTTTATTAATGCTTTTATTAATACTTTAACTAATGCTTTTATTAATGCTTTTATTAATGCTTTTATTAATGCTTTTATTAATGCTTTAACTAATGCTTTTATTAAATGCTCTTATCAATTTCTCGAAAATAATAGACACTTGAAAATAAAGAAATATGTAAATTTCTATATTAAGTAGAATGTATTTTGGATGTTAAGAACAAGAAGTGCAAAAGAAAAAAAAAGAAACAAGCACCACATGTAGAGGACTGAAGATGATACCTATTTAGAACGAGGGATTTTACAAGAATAATTTTCGTCTTTCCCATTCGTCACTGAAGCCCCAAACGGCATACCTCACATATGCACATTAGGGAGGTAAGCGGGCATGTAACAGCAAAGTGACCACATCCCCTTACGTAAAACTAACTGAGCATAGCAACATGGGTAGCCGCAGATTAAGAAAGTTACCTTGAATTATATCTTTGTGCTATTTCCTTAGTTGTTGATTTTATCGTCCGTCAATTAAGATTCGTTTACACACTCTGATTAAATAATTAACACGTACATGGAGAGGGGCGTCGAATAATTTCAACACTATTTTTACATCCGGGGGACTATTTACATTTTTAAAACTATTCGCCATTTGAGAAATATTCTCTATTCTACAGTTTTTAGCATTTCTGTAAGCTTTCATTTGAATAAAAATTTTGTTAATTCATAAAAAGGGTATAAAATTTTATATTCATTTCCTATTGTAGTAAAATATATAGGTACGCTTAGGAAAATAAAGTTAATAACTAGTGTGGGCATTGAATAATAAATGCCATTCTACACTTCTTCAGTTAATGATACAGTCCCTAGTCGCAAATTATTACAGGTTTTGCCACAGGGAAAAGTGACGGAAAAATCGAATTCGTCAGGGAAATCAGAGTTATTAAAAATAAAGGAAAGAAAAATAAATTTTCAGAATTGATAACAAAATTTTCGTGTCCTTTTTCTTTGCCTCGTGCACTATAAAATTACCACAAATTATAATACAAAACCTTTTTTTCTCCATTTTTAACAACAATTTATTTGGAATATTTTCATTCTTTAAGAACTATTATAAAATTATTATAGCTCATAAATTATTTAATGATTAATTTTCAATGAAAACTTTTAAAAATAATTCCATTTTATAAGAGTTGCAATTTTTAATTTTTGACTTTCTTTGACATTAAGTTTTAACGAAGAATTTTCTTAAATAAATGAATTTTAAAAAAGTTTCAATTTGAAAACTTGGAAAACTAGAATTTCGAATGAATTTAATTGGAAATTTTATTAAAGGAATATTGAATTCTTGCAGCTTAACATGAATTTAAATATTTTAAATATTTCTCGAAAAAATTCAATAATTCTTAAATTTTTAATAAATATCTTCGTTGAATTTTCATTAGTTACAAAAAAATTTTCAAAGAATTTAATTGTTTAACATTTTTTTTGATTAATTTCCTGTCAAAATAACAATTTAAAAAGCTTTACAAGAATTAAAATTATACTTTTCAATGGAGTTTAAATAAAATATTTGAATTCAATTTTTCGGAATGAAATTGGTAATTTTCTTTGCAGAATTTCAATTATTTTGAATTTTTCGTATAAATTTAATTATTTTTAATAAAATTTCCTCGAAAAAATGTAATATTTCTTAAAATTTTTATAAATAAATTTCTTGACAAATGTTTAATTTTTTTAAAGAAACTTTACAAGGATTCGATTATTTGCAATATAATTTGAATAAAATAAAATTTTTTGAATAGTAACTAAGTTTTTCTTTGAAATTCAATTATTTTTGAAAATTAATAAAATTTTTCGCAAAAAATCAATTATGTTTGAAAATTTGTTTAAATTTTTGTCAAAATTTCAAATATTTCGGATAGTAATTAAGTTTTTCTTTGAAATTCAATTATTCTTGAAAATTAATAAAATTCTTCGCAAAAAATCAATTATGTTTAAAAATTTCTTCAAATTTTTGTCAAAATTTCAAATATTTTGAATAGTAATCAAATTTTTCTTTGAAATTCAATTATTTTTGAAAATTTAAATCAAATTCAATTATTTAAAAAAAATTTTATAAATTTCTTTGCAATAATTTTATTATATCCATGAAAAATATAACTCATTACAGAATTTTACTTCTTTTTAATACACTTTGAATTGAAATAACGAAGAATGTAACTATTCTTAAAAATTTTACTGAAATTCGTGGAAAATGTACTTAATTAAAAATTTGTTAATAAAATTCTTTATGAGAATTCAGTTTTAAGAAACATTCAATTATTCCATAAATTATTTATTTTTGTATTTAAATAACTAAATTCAATTATTTAACAATTTTTTTTACAAGGATTCAGTTGTTTTCAAAACGATTTGAATAAAATATCTAAATTTAATTATTCTTAAAAATTTTTATAAATTTCGACGCAGAAATTCAATTTTTCAAATACTTTCATTAAAAAAAAATTGTTTGATAAAATTGAACTATTCTAAAAAATTTTTAGAACATTTTTGTCAGATTTTCAATCATTTTACATTTTTTGCAAAAATTTTGTTCCATTATTCAGTAAATTAGAATGTTGAATAAATAAAATTACAAATTTTTAAGAACTTAATTCTGATAAAATTTAATACTTTTAAATAAATAAATCGATTAAAAAATTAAAATTCTCTTAAAATTAGTAAATTTTAGTAATTATTAAAAATTTCGAATTTCTAGAAGGATTTTAGTTACAAAATCTTAAAAAAGTTGAATTTTAGAGAAAAAATAAAAATTTTTAAAGAAAAATAATATTCTTATTAAAAGTTATTGAAATACGTATTTCGTTTTGTATTTGTATAGTATTTATTTTTACATTTTTTATCCGTATAGAAAGAATTAAAATTTAGTTAACAAACAGTGTATATGCCTGAAATAAATAAAAGTCAAATTAGCAAACGGTTCCATTACATGAAATGCATAGTTAACTGCAATTAAAATATTGCTTCAAAATTTCCTGCAACTATTTAAAAAAGTGAATTTCTAATTTTATAGTTTATATCACGCGGTTTTATAAGGAACACTTTTCATTTAAATATCGCATGTAAAATCTATTTTATGCTTTAATGTACACTGCATTATCAAGGAAAATTAAAAAAAAAATATTGAATACGACACAAAATGTATTGTCGTAAGAGACATTAAGTCTCAGCAGGCCAATAAAAGTTGAAGAGATTGCAAAAGAAGTTGTTCGATTGCATTAGACGATGAAGCAATGATTTACTCTAACCATGTTCCTCGTTCAGGAGATGAAAAAAAAAGACAAACATCATAAGGCAAAAAAAAAAAAGTTGCTGCCTTACAGTGGCCTTTACCATAGAGTTTGTTTGCACGCAACTTCAACTTGTCCCACCATTGAATAAATATATTTACGCGTAATTTTCACCAACATAAAGGACGCACTGTACGTGTCAGAAGAAGTTGAATTCTTTTTTTTCCCCAATAAGCTATATATCCATCGATCGAAATTAGTTAACAGCTTCACAAACTGGAGAAAAACAAAGTCATAATTTTACCTCAGAATAGATATTCTCAAGTGTAATTAACTTTTGTAGAATTTTCGTTCCGGGATTTCTTTTTCTGGGCGTAGTCACATAAAGTGGAACATTAGAACTGTAAAATTGATAATTTCATCTTTTAACATCTTTAGCTGTTGTTATTCAATCGAGTTGTGCGCAATTGTTGCTTCTGCGTATATCTTCGACCGCAAGTTTTGTACTGGTTTAATTTTTTTTTTCTATTATATCTATGGCAAAATAGAGCTGGCGAACGATCCATTTCGCTGGCAAGACGCGTAATTACCTTGCGCAATAGTTTTAGCCCGAGGCATTAACAACGCGCCCGTGCGATTCGAAGTAAACATTGAGTACAACTTTATGTCTCTAGAACGGTGCTGCTGCGCTGGCTGAGGTAAGAAAGAGATCGCTTACTTATATACTTATATCGTTTATGCCATTAAAACTTGACGGTCCTTTATCGCAGTATCGGCATTACGAAACGCTGTTCAGTGCGGTAAAATATTCAGTGTTTTTCGAAGAATAGTTTATCGCCGCAGCATATATATATATATATATATATATTTGAAATTCGAATTCCTTGCGGTCTTATCGCGAGTATGACTAATATTGGAGATATACGATTTTCAACTTTATTGAGAAGGGTTGGAGGAGGAGTGATAAGAGTAACTGCTTCTTTTGGATATTTTTTTTATTAGTCTTTAAATTTAAACATTAGACCATTGGAGTGGGAAACGTAATCCTATTATTTAGATGGGACGCGTAAATATTAAAGTGAGGAATAGCGCGAGGGACGTGAAAGAAATGTCGAATTCGCCAAGAAGAAGAAGAAGAAGACACAATTAATTGACGAGGAGGAGGATTCTCTCAGGAGTATTCTCTATATATTGCAATAATTCTCCCTTAATGTGACTCGCACGATAATCTCTCTTCTCACACTATATATCGTGCGATGCGAGTGGACTCAATGTTTGGAGAGTGGGTGGAAGAACGACGGTGACCAGATATTATGGGCGACCATAAAGGCGCTTTCGGAGATTGGGCTTTCCCAAGTTTATTATTATACCGAGTGTGGATTAAGAAGAAACGAGAATCGGAAGTCGCGGAAGAGGGGTCAAGATATGAAGCCGAACGATGAAAACAAAGAGAAGCGTCGCGAATCGTTTCACGCCTTTGTATGAGCACGTGTGTATATTATCTATATTGCATTATCTATATACAGATAATACAATATACATTTATCGCCAACATAATACATCTTTACTTTATATATATATATAAACGTCTATTTTAAACGCAAGCAATAGTTATTAAAAACTTTTTCTCATCCCCAATTATGCATTTTTTCTTTTTCCCTTTTGTAACATAGACCTTCATTTTTTTCAAATAAATATAGATATATTTAATTAATTATCAAAAATAATATATTTATGAAAGAATTTTAGTTAGCAATACAAAAAAATTTTATTTTGGAGGAGTTACATATAGTTGAAGAAGTTTAATTATTTTCATATTAATAACATTTTTCGCAAAAAATCAATTATGTTGAAAAATTTCTTTAAATTTTTGTCAAAATTTCAAATATTTTGAATAGTAATCAAATTTTTCTTTAAAATTCAATTATTTTTGAAAATTAATAAAATTCTTCGCAAAAAAACAATTATGTTTAAAAATTTCTTTAAATTTTTGTCAAAATTTCAAATATTTTGAATAGTAATCAAATTTTTCTTTGAAATTCAATTATTTTTGAAAATTAATAAAATTCTTTGCAAAAAAAACAATTATGTTTAAAAATTTCTTTAAATTTTTGTCAAAATTTCAAACATTTTGAATAGTAATCAAATTTTTCTTTGAAATTCAATTATTTTTGAAAATTAATAAAATTTTTCGCAAAAAAACAATTATGTTTAAAATTTTCTTCAAATTTTTGTCAAAATTCCAAATATTTTAAATAGTAATCAAATTTTTCTTTGAAATTCAATTATTTTGAGAATTTAAATCAAATTCAATTATTTAAAAAAACTATTCTTAAAAATTTTACTAAAATTCGTGGAAAATGTACTTAATTAAAAATTTGTTAATAAAATTCTTTATGAGAATTCAGTTTTAAAAAACATTTAATTATTCCATAAATTATTTATTTTTGTATTTAAATAACTAAATTCTCTTAGAATTTTCTAAAATAATTGATTTAAAAATGAAATTCATTAAAAATTTTCCTCAAGATTTCAATTATCATTAAAATTAATAAATTTCTTCTTCAAAATTCATTTATTTTAAATAGAATATTGATAAATTTCTTATCAATCATTTAATTACTTTCATAAATAATACAAATTTTACTAATAAAATTTTTGTAAAAATTTGTCAAAAATTTAATTAGATGAAAATTTTTAATGAGAATTCAATTTCAAGAAATATTCAATTATTTAATAACATTCCTGACTTGATTTTTGTATTTAAATAACTAAATTCTCTTAGAATTTTCTAATAAAAAGTTATTTTAAAAAAAATTTCAGTTAAAGTTTTAGTTAAAAGTAGAATATTTCAAGTTCATGCTAAGAATTTTGTAGAATTAATTTTTTTGAAAAAGTTTAATTAAAGTTTTATAAAATTATTTAAAACTTTTATTTTCGAATGTTTTGTGGAAAATAATAATTAAATTGAATTTATGAAAATAATTGTAAAGAAGTTATATGGTGACAGTAGTCTTATAATATAAAATAATGATTTTATCACTCGGTCATCTTCAATTTTTAGAAAACATGTCCCTAGCGATGTAATACATTTCCAAAAAGTTTGTTTTTATAAGAACCTTCAACATCTAAAATTTTAACGCTTTTCGATTTTAAACATTTTTTTAGAATACTTTTAGATTCAAAATGGATTAACTGAAATATACGTTAAAACTGCAGGTGTTGGATCATTTCTAAAAAGTTATTTTCAAAAATAAATTCTAGTCTGTAACTCTTTGTTTCCGGGTTATTAAGCCTACGACAATATAGATATATTTAGCCCATTTTTAGTTTCCTAGGATCAAATAATATGTCAAATTAGAGAAAAAAAACTTCCCTCAAATTAATTCCATGTCTATAATAATCCCTAACTTGACAGTATATACCTGTCTTCAAGGGTATATTCTTCGAAATTATAGTTTACGGTGATATGAGTTGTAAAATGTTTAGTTTTTACCTTTTCTAATGATTCTTAAAGAAACCCCTAATATAACGCCATTAAAAATCACTTATGAATTTCTTACTTAAAAAAAAATATCTCGACATGAGTACCAGTTCTACAGGCGTATAATACGATCCAATTAGGACACTCCCAATTAGGAAGTAAACAGTATCTCGAATTTTCGTATTTATTTTTCCTCTACTTGAGAAAGTAATAATTTGATGTTTTAAGATTGTTGCAAGGCTCAGTAAAAGCTTTTCAAGAACATAAGTATTAAAGGATTCTTCAAGTTCACTTATAAAGTATTTTATTCTTAAATTGATGAAATTTCATCACTCTAAATAAAATATAAACTTGGCTTGTTTCAACTAAGTGTATGAAGTAAAGTTTCCTTTTCAATCTGTAGATATTATTAAACGGAATTATGTCTATTTTTGTATTAAAAAAATGTCTAGTCGTTTTTCCTTTAGTTTATAATTTATTTAATGGACTTTTTTTGTTTTATTCTTTTCTTTGTCGAGTATATCAAAATTTGTCCTGATGAAACTTTTTATCTGGATTGAGAAACGTGAGTTTAAAGTTTAAACTTATTCGTGTGAAACTAAAGACCGTAAACCGTTTCAGCAGGGACTGTGTCAGGTCAATAGATATTTTTGCTCAGTGTCTCATTTTTGGACTGAAACAGCATGTTCCATAGGGTCAGAGAAAAAGTCGAAATTCTGTCTTCTGTAATTATGACTAATTACAAAATTCATTTAAATTCTGGTGTAACATGTCAACTATCAGATGCCAGATGTATTGACATGGAAGGAGGACAAACATTTTGGAACCCATTACCCGAAGACATTTGTAAATTCAATAAATACGAAATACTTTATGAAGGATTAGCAAAGAAAATTCACGAGACTAATTCAAACAATTCAGAAATTTTATATTCTCTAAATTCAGAAGACATAAACTTTGTATTAACTCAAAAAGCTCAAAACCCTATTTGTCACCTCATAATGTATAAAACAGAACATCCTAAACTATTAGTAATAGAAACACAAAAATTATGAGTTTAGAAAATATTAAAAGACTCAAGTGCGCATTTGGAATTATGTTAAAAGCAATTGCGAACTAACTAAATTCACTGACGTAACAAAAAAACATGTAAATACTATGCAACACTACAACACTTCCTATCGGAGTTACAGTTTTAGGGTATTGAATTTTGCTGAGAAAAGTTGACCCCTAGATTGATTTTAGGCACATATGAAATAAGAATTGCTGTAAAGTTTGTTATTCCATTAAAAAAAAGTCAGTCACAAAATCCGTTAAACAGATCAAGTCCCTCTAACATTGATAGCAATGATTTAAATTAAAATCTTTTATTCAAGAATAACTAGCACTTATTATCATTAACTTGATTGTAGTTATTTTTGAAATTTCAGGATGCGGAAATGGAGAAGTCGAGATTGCCAGTGCTGGGTTCGACATTCATAAGCAGCACCAGCAACTCGTCGTCTACAGACAGTATCTTATCGCTGTTGATCCCGGCACCGCTTCGGGAAACACTCTGGACGACAGTGGCCCTCTATCTTGGTTGGAGGCTGGTGTCCCGTTTACGATAGAGTACCATTGCTTGTATTTTTGCTTGCCGGAATGGCAGGCATCAGTAGGCACAATTCAACATGCAGCAGCAAGTATCTCTATCCGGAGCCATTTGAATACCATTTTTGGAGATGCGCGCAGCAAGCCGATGATGGAGACAGGTTCGACCCGTCGCCTTGTGGCCAATACTTAGAATTTCGCGGTTCATTCCGATCAAGTTTGGAAGCATTCGGAATCATTCGAAAACCGGAAAATGCAACTTCTATTATACCTATGACGTATTTTTGTAAATTTTTGCCAGTCAACGTACTACAGATGCCGATGACTGTTTGCAGTAAATATACAAGAGGAACATATTTCAAAAGTTCGGATTTCTCGTCAATAAATTTTGTCTGCGAAGATAGGGTTGTGTCGTGAATGAATCTTCACTTGTAAGCCGTTGATAGTAGATAATTACAAGTTGATAGATATTTTAATATCTTGTTTTAATTTTGCATTCTTATGCGCGGTGATAAAAGATTCACCAAACCTTATTCACTGAGGCCCAGAGTGCCATGTATCTCCCTTGGTGGTCTTACGAAAAAGTTTTTAGATGTAATTAATCACGATACGAGTGATTTTTTAGAAATTTTGTAGTAGTGATCGGATCGGAGAGGGAAGAAAAGGGTTACGGGGAAGCTAAGGACGAGTTCCAAAGAGAACTTAACTCAATAATCAAATTATGATCTCATTATGGATAAATAAAGAGAATTAAATAAGTTAGTGCTATTGTATGGTGATAACAAAAAAAAGGTCGTGTCTTGCTTTATAGGTAATGCAGTTTAAGAGTCAACAAAGTTTAATATTATAATAATGAAAAAGCTGATAAAACTATATAAATGAATTTGTTTTTTCTGATAAGCTTAATGATTCACTCACGTGATGTTTCTCCTCGAAACCTAGAAAAATTCTATAATTTTACTTTTCATTTTTAGAAAAAATTTTTATTACTGAGTCTTTATTTTTAAAATTCTTGTACTATGTGATAATTCGTGATATAATTTTAATTAATCGAAATTTTAATATTTCTTGCTGAATTAAATTGAAAATAAAAATGACTATTTCTTACCAGAGAAAATTTTATATATAAACGTAAGACAAATAAATTATTACCAATAAATGGCTTATGAGGTGTTGTGATAATTGTTCTCAAATTTCAAGCATCTCGTAAGTTGATTACAATTTCGGGTACATTGGCCCTAAATTTTTGTACTGTTTCTTACAGGAACATAATATGGGCAGGAATCACAAAAAAGTGAAATTTAATCGTATAACGTGAAGGAGTAACTTTTTAATACGTGTAAAAAGCAAATACAAAAATTAAATCAGTAATAAGTCGCGATTTAATTAATTAAAGTAGGTAATCGATAGGTCGTGGATCGCAGCATATGATTGGCTCGCTGCGAGACCCGTGGACAGTTTTCAAATGATCTCCGGTAGCTTAGCTTTTAGAAGCGTCCTTATCCATGTTGGACGTTTATTATAGCACTTCGGAGGAAGCGTCTTTTACTATAATGTTTCTCTGTTTTTATTCTACTTATTCCTTATTTTTTATTTTTATTCTTTTTCAATCTTCATTTCTGCTAAAAAAAAACTCGTTTCATTTACCTTTAAAGATGAAAGTCTTTAATGCTAAAATTTATCAATCATTCACACCGATTTCTTATGAATTAACTATATTAGGAGAATTGTCTGTGTAAGAAATTCGTACAGTTACATTATTTGCTCATATTTAGTTTCTGTTACAGAAAAAATGTAAAATAAATACTGGTGAAAAAAATTTCAACATGTTAGTTTTGCTCAAATAAGTTGAACAAGTAAGTGAATTTTTTAGCATTTCTTCTTCCTCATTACTTATAGAGATGTTGAATTTTTGGTCCCTGGTCCTCTCTAGGGACAATTTTGTAGGAATGTACAATAGCAACAGAGAATAATCCGAAAATGGTTATTATGGATCCACTTCTATCTGTATTATTTTTCTATACTTCTTACTTGTGCCGTAATATACTTGTCGCTAATAAGTATTCCAGTGTGTATAGTCATAGTATTTATTTAGATAGCATATCTACTTCCGTATTCCCTTTTAAAATCTAGGAGCCTAAAATCGCTCTTTTAATCGTCGCGGTCAAATAAATATTCATATAAAACTTAAAAGTAATTGAGAATTTTTAACAAGGACGAAACCAAAGATAATTTTTTTCGTATTTCTGATATTTGCACCTATTTTCAATCATTCTAATTTATTTTACTCAAAAATTCATAATTTCAAAGAGAAATTTAAAACTAGAAAATTCTTTTCCAAACTATATTCATGTCCTCGATTCACATTAAGAACATTAGTCTCAATTTCTTTTGCGAAATAAAAGAGTGACAAAAAATATATTCAAAAATGCAAATTACTATTGATCTTAATAGCAAATAAATCTAAATAGTTAGTGTTCTAAGACACTATATTCCTTCAACCAGAAGAATATAATCCTCTTTTTTATATTGCACAAGGTGATACGACGCACAAAACAAAAATGTGTGGCCCTGAGGTCAACAGTTGCTTATTTTATATGATAGACGCGATTTTAGAAAAATAAGCAGAAGAAAGTAGAAAGGAAGTTATTGTGAAGGCCTGAAAAAATTTTTAAATGAAAACAGATTGCTTGTAAATATTAATGCTTTTCCCGAGCCCGTCAATAATCGCGGTGCCGATTGTTTATTTGTTTTTTAATTATTTTTTTATGAAATAGAATCATAATTATTTGTAGCTAGTAGTCAGCCATATAAAGAATGAATAATTACTGATAAACATTTATATATATATGGAAAACATAAATATATGAAATATATATGAAATATATATTTTAAATGATATATTTGGAAAAAAAAACCAACTATTGTTTCGAATAACAAAAAAAAAGTCGAAACTTTTTTTTTGTGAAACGAGAGTCAAATTGCCACGTAAAGGCAAATTTTACAAGATTTATAGAGAGGCGTTTGTGAAAGGTTTTTAAAAAAAAAAAAGCGCGATCCATAATGAAGATGAAACAAAGAGGAGAGATATAAGCTGTAACTGTGACTATGTGGATCGTGGGGGGCAGGCTGTGTTTTTTACTCTATATTTTAGTGTCATTTCACGAAATGAATTTCATAGATCTATAATATTAGGTTTCAATCTGTTAATTGTTGTTTTTCTTTAAAGAAAAATCACTACACGAATATTTTAAAAAAAGAATATAAGTTTACAAAACGAAAGACAGCAGCCCGCCCACCCGAGATCCCCGCGCGTCAAAGCGTCACTGTGATCTCGTAATTATTAATAAATATCTAATTATAATGACGAATAATCATACGAATATTGTAATGCCACAAACCATCCCTAGACCCGATCCAATTCCTCTCAACCACGTGAAAGAGTCTAAGATTGTATTTGCATTTATTATTGTGTTTTTTAATTATATTTACATGTGCATTAGTTTGTAATCAGAAACTCTAATTTTAAATACACCTTTCAAATGATCTCTTGGAGGAGTCGATTGCTGTTACGCGAGCTTGCACTTCCAATGCCCTCTGATTTCTTTTCGGAAAATTTAGTTTCTTTGTGTTTTTCTGCCTATTCATAAATATATTTTTGTTTCTACGGATTTATATCAGAGTATTTTCTTGATTTGGAAAACGAAGGGCATTGGTGCTCACGCTAGTTAATTTACTGCTATTATTATTATATTATTATTATTATATTATTACAATTCTCATTATTATTATTATTATTATATTATTATATTATTATTATTATTATTATCATCGTCCTGATGATTATTATCTATTGTATCGTCGCAGTTAAGTTGAACATTACTCCGGCGTTAAAGAGGTAATCGACTAGTCTTTACCAGACAGAGATTCTTTTTACGATGGGTATTTGCTAAGATTGAGATTTTTCTCTGGTTTCTTTTTAATCATTTTTTACCTCTTTGTACCGTCATGTTTGAGAAATCCGCGTCGACAATGGCAAATGGGTATATTTTCTCAAAAAACCTTTGTTCAATTAAGTACACCATTTTCATTGTCGATTAAGACTTCGAAAAACATTCAATTTTTGAGATCTATGTACCAATAATAAAATTATTGTAGTACATGTCTAGAAGGTACTCGATCTTTTTGTCAGTATTTTAATTTGGGCCTCGTCTCGCGCCGCACCATTTACTGCCAATAATGCATTTCTCGTATCTGCTATACAGTTATTTTTTTTAATTGAAAGATATTTTTTTGTAAATTTTGTCTATTGTTGATGTTTTTAAAAAACAAAATGATATTTTGGGATTTTTATTAAACACGAGATGTTGCTAATGAGAAATGCCGTCCACGGCTACGAGAAAAGGCTCATTTGATTATCATACTCCAACACTTTCACGTGAAAACTCAAACACAGGCGTAAATTAATTCTTTAATGTCGTATAAACTATTACTATGTTTAAAAATTTTGAAAAGAATTTTAAGTTGCTCAGACTGTCTAAGTTTGCCATAAATGCGCGTTTTTTTTTTCAAATGCGTACGAAACGTGCACAAAAATGTGTCAAGGAATCTCATGATAATTTGCTCGAATTTTAAAGGTGCCAACTGCAATACTCTTACACATGCACGCACGTTTAGAGCCAGAATGATCGAAGGGTATAATAATTTTGGTTTTATTGTTTCTATTGACTTTTTTTTTGCTTCAATCTTTTATTCGATCTCTCGACTCTCGTCTCTTTAGCGCTTTAACGAAAATGTGATATACATAATTCAAAAAAAAAAAAATTCTATTTAACTCTGATAAAAGATATGGCCGTAATGAAAAACAAAAAAAATGTTTATTATCAGTTTTTAAAAACTACTCAATATATTTTCTAATCCAACCATATTTAATATCAAAGTGCACTTATTTAAAACCATATCTCTCGTCAGTTAGCGCAAAAGTTTTTGGGACCAGAATCAATTGTACCTACAAATGAAATTTATTGTTTTTAAGAGCTAATAAGGGATACTATTTTTATTTTTAATTGTCAAAATGAAATCCCAGTGAGAGTTAGTCGAGGATCGCAATTAGGAACTCCTTTTTTTCTTATTTCCCAATTTTAAAGAACCTTGTAATTTTTGTAATGCGTTACCTGTAGCCAAATGTCCCGTGGACCATTGACCGCCGTGATCTGTTCGATTATACGATGGTAATATAGAAAAAAAGAGAGAGAGAGAGATTGAGAGAAAGTGACAATGTAAGAGTGAGAGAGATTAAACGATTGAAAGGAAAAAATAGAGAGAAAGAGAGAGAGAGAGAGAGACAGAATTTAGGGAGCAATTTATTGTTCTTCAATTCCTATAAAAAAAGAATGTTATTGTCTGCTCTCTCAAACGACGCTGGCATTAAATTTTAAACATCAACAAGTTTTTGTAAACACAGATGTTTTTCTCATCTAAGAAATAAATTTTTTATAGCCGGTTTTGCTCTCAAGCTGCTGTAAGCTCGCAATTGCCTTGTGATAAAGTCTGGACTATGTACCGTTTTGTTGTTGTTTCTTTTGTTTTTTTGATTATCAATTTTTGAGAAAAATATGAAAAAGTAATATATGTATAAAAAGAAAAAAAATATATGTATATCGAAACGAAATTTCGTCCAGCTGACCAATCCAAAGAAGTGACCAAATAACGAAGAGGAAACGTTATTTGCGAGCGTTTATGCTGTGCTTGAGATGCTTTAATTTTTTTTTTTATTTTCTATAATTATTTGTTCACGAGAAATTGAAAAGAAGAGCGGCGGTCACGTGATAATGTATCGTATAAACAATTCCCTTTTGCGGATATACGAAGAGCAGTACTATTACTTTGTTTGTTCTGTTGTATTATTCTTTCGTTTTTTTCCTACTTTTTTTTTTAAGAATCAATGTTATGACCCGTTAATGCCTTTAAATCGTCTAGGTGACGTTGTTTGGTTCCTAAGTATAAATTAGAAATGGTGCCGAGATCAGTGGCGTAACTAGAGACAAGGAAATCAAACAGAATAAATTTTTTTTGTCTGCTTTCTTTCCAATATTAGTAAATTTATCTTTTCATCCGATTTGATGGGTTTCCCTGTATGATAGTTACGCTATTGGCCAAAATTAAAATCGGATTTTAAGAAAGGTAACATTTTCTTCATGCGCAGTGCATTACCGGTCAAATTATTTTTTAATTTCTCTTTTTGTTTCTTAGTTTGATTCAATTTCGTTTTGGACAGAACTGCCAGAACTTCCCACAAGTATAAATGTCAAAGAATTGTTAAATTTTCTTCCGCAAATATTGTGTAAAATTCTTTAAAGAAATGCCACAAAAGTTAATAAACTTCTGTGGGATTTCTTTAATATAAATGTTGTGGGAAATTGAGTAAAATTTTTCAACTGTAATTCCGAAAAAAAACTTTTTTTTTGTATAATCTCTACTTTTTTGCTATCATAAATCCGGCAGTTCTGGAAAATACAACAATTGCACTCTCAAAGCTTTATAAATATGAAGAATTAAGTTTCTTATTGCTGTATATTTAAAAAAAAAATGTGTAAAATCGTTGAAAAGGAAATACAAAGTATTTTTTTAATAGGAATTAAAATTATTATTTAAGAAAAGAAAAGAAAAGAAAAGAAAAGAGAGATTATAAAGCATTAATAAAAGCGCAAAGCAAAGCCACTGGACCCAATCATACGATGCTGTGTTATTTAAGTCACTATAAGACAATACGTTATTGCTACTTTTATTTTATTTTATGACATTTTTTTCCTGTTATTAATTTTATTATAATTTTACGTGCTACATGAATACTATATTATTCATATTATTTGATTTATATATCAGTTTTTTATTCTTGTAATTATAAATTCCTCTTCCTATCACTCCGCTCCCCCAAGTTCCGAATTTTGAAGAAAACGTTTTTACGTCCGCTATTAAGTCGATGTATTTTTCGAAACAAGAATTTTACTAAAGAACAAAAGTGCGAAGTGGTTAGAAGTCCAACAGTGAAATGTATTATTAATAATGTAAACACGGACAGGGGCATCTCTCCGCTACCCGCATGTCTTTCATTGTACAGATTTTTTCACTTTTATAGTTATCGTAATGTTACGATATCAATTACTCGACAGCTATACTGTTGTCGTATTATTATTGTACTTGGTTTTTTATTAAATAAATGTGAACACGCCGAAATCATACAAGTTTCTTGTTATTATTTCTTTAATATAGCCATATCCTTATTATCGTACTTCAAGTTACAAACAGTTTTTAAAAACTTTTATTTTTTATATTGTTTTATTCACTCCCACATACTTTAGACATGCTGATGTAAAAATCAGCTATTAACAAAGACTTTTAGAAAATGTTTCTAAATAAAATTTTTAAGTGATTATGAAATAAAATTTAAATCCAGATATACCACAATTGTTGGAGACGCTCATTATAAATCTTAAATCAGATCTTTAAATTTCCAATCCAATTTAAAAATATTAAATTAAATTTTTTGAAAATTAAATTCAATATATCGCACCAAAGGAATCTAACAGGATTGCCTGAAAACCTGGAACACCTGGAAATGTCAGGGAATTTTGATCGTAATCCTGGAAAATCGTTGTTTTCTAATTGTATTTATTCTTAAAATCTAATTTTACTCAAATATTTCAAAATTAATTCAATTTTAAATAAATAAATAAATTTTTATTTACGATTAAAAATGAAGTAATTTGAGGTTGGAGACATTTTTGTAGTTCAAGTCGCGGCCACTGCCGAGAATTGGCGCCACCTCCTTAACCACTGACACATAGATCCACTTGTCAAGTTTTCCTGGATGCCCTTAAATGAATTTAATTAGAAATTCGAAAAAACCTGAATTTTGAAAAAAATTTTAAAAACTAAAATTGTTTTGAAATTAATTAAATTTAATACGCAGGTATATTTAATTGATTTTTAAAAATAATTAATTTATAGAAGAATTTAAGTTAAAAACATTAAAACAAATTGAATTTCAGCAGTAATTACAGATATTTCTGCAGAAATTCAATTTGTTTTAGTGTTTTTATTTATTCTTCAAAGAATTAAAATATTTTTCAAAAGTTCAATAAAATTTTTTTGTAACACTTCAATTTTTTTAAAAATAATTTAAATAAAATTTCACAAAAGAATTCAATTATTTGAAACGAATTTTAATGAAATTAGTCTCAAGAATTCAATTATTTTCAAAAGTAATAAATTCTTCATAAAAATAAAATTATGTTAAAAAATGTACAAAAATTATAAAAAAAATTTCAATTAACTTTATAAATAATATAATTTTTCTCCAAAATTTAATTATTTAGAAAAATTTTAATAAAATTCTTGGCAGAATTTCAATTATTTTAAATATATTCAATGATTGAAGCTTATTTTTAATATATTTTATAAAATCCGTTTCTATCAAATATTTCTCAAATAATGTAATTATATTTTAAAAAACTGTATTAAAATTTTTTAAGAAAATTAAATTTTATTTAAATTTTTAGAAATAATTTAATTTTATTTAAAATGATTTAAATTAAAATCTTTGAACATTTTAATTTTTTATACTTTTAACGTACAAATTCTAAGGAATAAATTTTTTTTAAAAAAGTTTTCTTGCTACTTTTTTACTGTAACTTCTTCAAAAATTACTGTCATGATAACGATTATTATTTTTATAATTTTTAACTTAAATTCTTTTTTAAATCAATTAATTTTAATAATTTTCGTAAAAGTTCTTTTACAATTTTCAAATCCATTTGTTAACAATATTCAATTTTACGAAACTTTAATTATTCCTAAATTCTCCAATTAAATATTATGTAAAGGAAATAAAAACTTCAAATTTTATCTAAAATTTTAACTGAAATACATTGTAAAAATCAATTATTATCAGAAGATTACAAGAGAATTCAATTATTTACATACAAACAAAGATAATAATTTATTAAATAATTCAATTTTTCTTAAAATTCAATTCTGGTAAAGAATTTTATCGACAATTTTTAAATAATTGAATTCTTTCGACGAATTCTAATCCAATTCTAAATAATAATTACATTTTTTGAGAAATTCGATGAAAATTTGTATTAAAAATAATTGAAATTCGGCAATGAGTTTTTGAAATTAAAAATTTTTATTTTTTTGGGAAAAATAATTTAATTTACCTGTAGATTATTATAAAAAAAACTTTGTTTAATAATAATAATAATGATTGATTTTTCAGAAAAAATTTTATCAACAAATTTTTTAATAATTGGATTCTTTTGACAAGTTTTAATAAAATTTTTAGGAATAATTTTGACTAAAAAAATAAAAAATATTTTTCATTTCTAAAAATAAAATTTAATGGTCACATTGCATTAATCGAAAAAGGGAATTTTTGATGTTTTCAAACATCATATTTTTATTAAGTTGTTTATTTATGAATACCTTTTGAATATATTTTATATAGTCCTCATATTATTTCTCTCCTTAGATGTATAATGTTAGATACTCGCTTTTTTTGACATTTTTGAATTTTTTAAGAACAGTAAAAAAATATTTTTCAAAATCCAAGATTTCAACCATGAAGAGATTACAGAGAACATGCTGCAGTGCAAGTTTGGACACATTTCTGTGAATTATATGTACTCATATGTATTTACTTCTACGATTAGCAGATTGCGGTCCCACAGGGGCAAAATTTTAAACATTTATATGAAGTAAGAATAAAATTTCTTTCTAACTAAAGTTAGTTTTCATTATTAAAGAAAAAATTAGTAAAAATGATAATTGTAAATAATTTTTTAATATATAAAATTATGTATTATTATTATTAGGTCACATCATTTTATTTCATCTAATGTATTTTAAACTTTTTTGTAATAATACTTTTAGTATTTTAAGAGAATATTTTTCACTTTTTAAAATGGTACAATGCATGGTTAGTTTTTTAAATAATTTAGAATTAAAAAATTCATAGAGAAAGGTTTTTAAATTGAAAGAACATAAAAAAACATTGTTAGAGAATGAAAACATTATTTAAAATCAGTTACAACTTTTAGAAATATGAAAAACTAATTGGCATTTATTTTTGTAGTTTTAATTTGTTTTGCATTTAATTAAAGTATGTAATAAAATAAAATGTGGAGTATGCCATTTAATATAAGTACATACAATGAAATTTGCTTTCGGATGTTACGATTCCAAGTTGGACCGTCTGTAAAAGCCAGATCTATTTTCAAACCTAGTTTTTCGGATGAAATTATGCATTCACAATTTAATTGGTAAAAACCATCTATAGTTTCAAAACTGATCTTTCTGATAAAATTATGCATTCAATAATTAGTTGGTATTAAGAGTTCTAGGGACACTTCCTCACCGCACGATTGTCTGCACCAGAGTATAAGTACCAATCTTAAGTTTATTAAAAGTTCTATTAATTAGCCATACACCGCACCGGACCCTTTGTACAGTGTGGATTAATTGTTCATATCGTCAATTTCTTTTCTTCTTGAAGGGATGGTGACAGAGTCGAATGCCTCCTTTAAGTTCTTTGCATCAGTTTCAATTTGAACGGATTTGTTTCAGCACATGGGGTGTGGTAAGCTTCCATGAAACCATCACCCCTACAGTTCTAATAACGAGGAATTATCGCGGTAATACAATCCGCTTTGATGTCGCTTGTGAAAAATAATACCAGAGTAGTAGAAGAAAATTATTCATATATAAAGACAGATCCTCTTAGGGCGAGCATCCGCATATATAGTTCCATTAAGTATGGTTGTTATAATTCAAAATAATTTCCAAAATAAACCACAGATTACGTTTCAATATTAATATTATATATATTAGGAAGAAAAAAAGATATTAGTTTTACATATTCGACTCGTAAATGTACGTATAAGATTTGTAAAATTGAATCTTTTTGTACTATGCAAGAAGTTTACTATCAATTGTTTTGAGTATCAAATTTCAAGTATCCTCACAGTTTTCTTAAAAGTATTAAATTTATATTATAGTGGATCAAGTTGATGCCAAAAATCTGGATCAACTTTTTATTTGATTCAGATTTTTGGTATCAATTCGTTGCCATTTGATAATTTTAAGTTAACAGTGCTATCAGAAAAAGATAATAGTAGAATATTATGAAAAAGTATAACTTTTGTATAATATAAATGAAAAACTATAGCTTTTAAATAACGAGAGCTTTAAAAATAAAAGTAGTGGACTTTTTTTTAATTATTTTAATTATTTGCAGTGGAAAAAGAAGGCGTATTATGTTAGAATTTTACACGCGTAAACTATTGTAAGTACTTCACGGGAGGCGAATTACAATCCCATGATTAGCCACAACAACCCTACATGTTGCCTAATAATACCCTACTGAATAAAGTATGAACGATACTGACACCATATAATCAAATCCAGTCCAATCTGTGGTTATAATTCATGTACATATCTTATCAAATGAGCAGCTCGAATCAGTGAAAATGTCCAATTCGTATAAGTATTATTGGTAGCATTAACATAAATTTTACATTTTAAACCACATTTGCTTCTTTAATTCGTTTTATTACATATTGCTTTAGAGAATCGTAAATTGTAAAAAAGCATAATCATAACTTACTGGAACGTAACGTTGAGTGATTTTTGCTTACTGTTAAGTTTTAATACATTTTAGTTACGGGGTACTTTCAATACCCGTCTTATGAGTAATTAAAAATTTTAATCAATTAATTATCTTCAAAAATGACGTTCGGACAATACTGTCCTCAAAGGCAGATTCGAAATGTAGGATTAAATTTTCAAACTGACAAATGTTAAGGGCATTTGAACCATTATGACGTCGCAATTATTAAAACTCATGCTTTTCACATATTGTGACGTCATAGTGGTTCAAATGCCCTTAAGACAATTACAGGCCTCGGATCGACTTTAATTAACAAAAAAGTCGCTTTAGTCGATTGAAAATAGAAAAAATAGAAAAAATCCTTATTTAATTTAGTATTGTCACAAAAAATTTATTTTGTCTTTCCCTGATTCTTCACTGATTACCAAATTCAAATTAATCACAACTTGTATTATATTTTGCTAAATAAATATTTAAATACTTCTCATTTCTTTATTTACAGAAAATTTTAAAGAATTTTAACTTCTAAAATTTAATTTCAATTTCTAAAAATTGAAACTGTAACAATTATTTTCTACAATTTTTAACTAAATTTCATCTCTAAATCAATTATTTACAAGAATTTTTAATAATTTTTTGCAATTTCATCGAACATTCAATTGTATAAATACAAAAAATCCCATTTTTCATAATAATTTAAAACCTCCATTTTTCTTTGTAATCATATTAATTAAGGTAGAATATTTTCCAAAATTTTAATAAAGAAATTCGTAAAATTAACTTTTTGAAATATTTCAAAATAATTTTTTTCAAATACAATAGTTTTAAAATAACGTATTAAAAAAATTCAACAAAAAAATTCAAATTCGATAAAATCATAAAAGATAATTTGAATTTAGTAAAATTTTTTAGAAATAATTCAAATTTATATTGTATTTTTTATGAATAATTGAGTTTTTTAAAAATATAAAAAATTTAATAGAATTTATCGAAGAATTTCAATTATAAATAAATGATTTCTAAAAAATTCTATAATAGTAAATTTAAAAAAAAATTTATTTACTTTATCGAAGGTAATTAGGTTTTAAAAAATTATGATCAAACAATTCTAAGAATTAGTTTTTTTAAAATAAATATTGAAAGGTAATTTTTTGCAAATAATTGAAGAATTTTCGTATAATTTAAAACAAAAATTTTTTTTTAAGGATTTTAACTGAAAATTTTGAATATATGAATGTTTTTTCCTAAATGAATTTTATTCAAAGGAAATTGAATCTTAAAAAATTATGAAAAAACAATTCTAAGAATTATTTTTTTTTAATGAATAATGAAAGGTAATTTTTTGAAAATAATTGAAGAATTTTCCTATAATTTAAAACAAAATTTTTTTTGAATAATTTTCATTGAAAATTTTGAATATATGATTATTTTCTCCAAAATGTTATAAATAATTTTGAAAAATTTAAATTATATTATTTTGTGTATGAATTTAAATTTTCCGGAATTATTGAAAATAATTAAATTTTATAAATTAGAACATAATAATTTAGAAAAGTATGCTTTTTTCAAAACTATTTTAACATTATTTTTAAAACCTATTTTTTCATTAATTTTCATTTTTATTGAATTTACACTTGAAGATTGTTCATTAAAATATTCGAGAATTTAATTTTATTTCTAAAATCTTCAATTGAAGTTCTTTAAAAGATAATTTTCAAAAATTGTAATAAAATACTTGAAAAGATGATTTAGTTTGATTTAAATTTTACAAAATCTTTTTAATATATTCTATATTAAAAAAATTGTATCTGAAAAATGATTGAAAAATAAATTTTCAAAGATTTGTCTGTAGTTTCAGCTTTTCACGCTATAAAAATCAAAATAAGTTGCATTTTATGTATTAAAAATATAGTATTTTGTCGTAAAATTTGGAAGAAAATTCGAAAAAGTCGCAACACTGAGAAAACATTATACTCGTTTCAAGTAAAAAAATAATTTTAAGTGATTTTGTTTCACTTAAATTAGTTTGTAAGCTTAATTCTAATAAATAGAAAATATTTACTGCTTTGATTCAAAAGTAATTTTTGTTTGAATAATTATGCTTAATTCAAACATATTTTCTGTTTTGGTTTAAACAAAAAATATGTTTAAAAATTTTATGTTTAATTCAAACTTAAAAGTTGATAATAAATAATTTAAAATCAACTATAAATTATGTTTGAATTAAATATATTATTTCTGTAAATGAACCAAAAAATATGTTTTGAATTAAACTTAAATTTGTTTGACTGTATAGCAAATATATTTTAAGTTTGGTTTAAACAAAATATGTTTGAATCAAATAAATCGGTTTCTCAGTGAAGTTTTTAATAAAGGTCGATAAAAGGCGCATTATTTGAAAATAGTTTTAAAAAAATGTCGAAAATTCATAATATCTGAGACCGGCAATTAATTTAATTAAATTTAATTAATTAGTCAATGAAGAAATTTTTGTCTTTTGACTTGGTTGTTTGTGGTTGAAGGGCTTCGATTTCGATTGCGCATTCCCTGGACCCTGTCGAGGAGAGTGCTCTTCACTGCATATATAATTCATACAATCAAAAACACAAAAGATTCCTAGAACCCTGCCTCCACAAAATTCTATCAACTTTTTTGTTCAATTTGCTAACTATTTGTGAATTGTCATTTTCCATTACAATTTTTTTTTTTACTTTAAATTCGTAATTAGTGCATGGCAATCAGATTTATAATTCCTATACCAAAATTAGGAGAAATTGAATAGATTTAATGTTTTTTCGCAATGAATTTAAAGTATGATAAGTTTCTAAAATAAGGTAAATGTTTTTAAAAAATAAATTAAAAAGTGACTTGGACAGGATTGAAAGAAACTTTTTTAAAATGAATTATAAGATTATAACAAACTAATATAAGAAACAATAATAATGAAAGTCTGTTTTTAGTAGGCGCGACGCACTATACGAACAATTTTACAGTACAATAAAACGTTAAGAGTTTTTTTTTCTGCGAGCGTTTTGATTAAAATTTCATTTGCCCACAAAGCTTTAGAGATTAAAGGCAAAGGACAAAATTTCGTATAGCTGTGTAGATATGGAGATTTTTGGAGAAAGCTCATGAGAGTGAGGTAATTCTCCCTGACTTTTAATGGCGATGCATTTGAAAACACGTAGGCTAGCTGCACATGTCGCCAAAGCACGCGTGTCACTTTTGTCCATGTATTTGGCGTGCATCCATATGCAGATCCTCATTGATATAACAACATTTACATACTGCATATTCGCTTTGGGCCATATACTAACTCACCAATTCCCTATTGTTGGCTTTCGACCACCAGTGCGTTTGATTGACATTATTGGTCGCGCCGCTGACACCAGATTACATTTCTATTTGCATACATTCTCAGCCCTATTGGAGCCTGATGATTTTTTTTTTTTTTTTTTTTTATTTTTTTACCGTAGATCAAGGATGGGAATGAAAAACCAGCAGTTTGACGGACGCTGTTTCAATTTTCAAATGAAATTCTATCGAGCTCACCCACCTGCATTCAATTTTTGTTTCGCAAAAAAAAATTCTTTCTCAAAAATGATATTAAATTTTAATTAAATATACACAATAGGAGGTTTGTATATTTACGCACACTATTATTAGATATGATGCCCCCGCAGCACAGAAACTTTCCTAAAAATTTATTAAATATTTACTTGCAATATTCGGAATATTTAATTGCAATGTTTAGTGAAAATTGTGTCAAGATTTATATGTCCCGATTAAATAAGTGTTTAGTGTGAACATTAATTATAATTATAATTATAATTAGGCGAAAATCTTCAGGAAATATTCAGGAAATGTTCCCACTAAACACTCATTTAATCGGGACATATAAATCTTTACACAATTTTCACTAAACATTGCAATTAGATATTCCGAATATTGCAAGTAAATATTTAATAAATTTTTAGCAAATTTTCGGTGCTGTGGGGGTGTTGTAAATATTATAAAAATATATTCAAAGAGTATTTCCAATTTTTATGTTATAAATGTTTGTTGACACAGTGCCAAACTGATTTCAATTAATTAATACCGCCATGTTCAAATAACATGCCACCTGGAAATTTTCTAAAAATTGAAGAAACCTGGAAAAGTCAGGGAATTATGATCGAAATCCTGGAAAATTTATTTTTCAAATCTAATTTTACTTAAATATTTCAAAATTAATTCAAATTTAAGAGAGTTACAAATGCAATTATGATTTTCATAAGTAGATGTATACTTGAAAATATTTTCATTTAAAATTTTGTAAAACTTCAATTTTAAATGAATTTCATAAAAAAAAAATTTAAAAACCTAGATTTTTAAAAAATCTTAATAACAAAAATTCTTCTAATGTTATTAACATTTTTTAATATATATTCAATCGATTATTTAAAAATAACGGATTTATAGAATACTTTTAATTAAAACACTAAAATAAAATTGAATTTTGAAGCAAATACATATATTATTGGAAAAATTAAATTATTTTTAGAAAAAGTGAAAATCTTCTCAGAAACTTAATTATTTTTTTTATCTTTTATTATTTATTCTTCAAAGAATTAAATTATTTTCAAAAATTTCAATGAAACTGTTATTTGTGACAATTTCATTTTTTTCAAAATAATTTTAATAAAACTCTTCGTAGAAATTTACTTGATTTCAAAAATTTTTTATAATTCACTTATTTTCAACGTTTACTATTCGAATATAATAAATATTGATTTAAAAATAAATTTCAGTAAACATTTTTTATTGTAATTGAATACCATATTAAAAAGTATTTATTTATTTGAAAATTCTACGAGAATTCATTTATTTCACTCTAAAAATAATAATTTTATTAAATAATTGAATTTTTTTTAAAATTGAATTTTCATGAAGAATCAACCAATTTTTAAATAATAATTGAATTCTTCTGAAACATTTTAACAAAATTTTTTTGAAGTAATTGCATTTTTCGAGAAATTTGATAAAAATTTTGAATATTAGAAACATTTGAAATTCCGATAAGAATTTTATTAAAATTTTTGAAAATAATTGAATTTTGAAGAAAAATTATATTATTTGTGATGCGATCTGAAGAAAGGGACCTTAGAAGAAAAAAATTATAGGTTATGTTTGTAATTTTTAAAATGAAAATACAAAAAAAGGATCCACTGTCAATGTGAATTATTCATTTTCAAGTCTTCATTACAACTAAAATATTCAATAAAAACTGATTTTGGTTTACAAAAAGTAAAAAGAAATTTTTAATTAACAAAAAAGTAACACTAACATAACCTTAAAGTGATTTGCTTCTAAGGTCCCTTTCTCCAGATCGCGTCACATTTATAAAGATTATTTAAATTTTGACTGAAATTTTTGACAACTTTGAAACATAATTGGATTTGTGTGAAGAATTGTGTTACTTTTGACAATAATTGAATTCTTGAGGTTTCCAATAACTTTTTTTACTTTTAAAAACCTGGAAAAATTCCGTTTTTTAACCTGGAAAAGTCAGGGAATTTGAAGAGGGTAAAAGCGTGGAAACCCTGTTATGTTTAACTTACTTCAACTAAGTTACTGTCTATAATTAATAAATAAATTTATAAATAAAAATAATAATTGAAACTAGAGTTTCCAATAAAGTGTTAATACTGTAGTGGATTCTTTTTTGCAATTTGCATGCAAAAAATTGTATTGTATCCAAGTGAAGTAATGGTGTTTGCTCTTTGGTCGAGAACAATTAGTAATGAACCATTCTTTGTTAGCGGAGCGATTAATAGTCTGCCTACCCTTTTTCCAATCGACCTGTCTCATACATGCGGTACCGATTCACGCGCGAATCTTTCAAATCCTTATGCACTAATAACACTCACATTATCCAAGTGGCTTAAGTGTATAACGGAATACATATGTATTTCGTACAATCTATATATTGTCATCGTTCATATTTCACGCCCGAAAGGAGAGTCAATAAAGAGCGAACCACAATGGACCTCGACACGCGCTCTTTTGTGCAGCTTCCTATTATTCCTGCAATGTGAACTCGGATCCTAAAGCCGCCAACTTTATCTCTGTTCGCCATTTTCGCTGCAATTCTATTTATTCAATGACTATATTTGAAGGATGAAAGTTATTAATTTTTAAATTTAATATTCTCTTGTAGATAGTTCAAGTGTATTGGACGTTTTATTTTTTCAATTCTAAAAGCTCATAGAAAATAAATGCAAATATATTTATTAAACTGCAAGAAGTGATGAATTTTAATTTTAAAGTTATCATAATCAAAATTTATTATTGAGAGAAAATGAGATTATGAATTTAAGGATAAATGTTTTTTCTAGACATTTAAAGTTAATTTCATTTAATTTAAACAAATTTAAATTTAAAGATTTCTCTTAAAAATTAGGGTTGCCACGCTTTTCTCTTTTCAAATTCCCTGACTTTTCCAGATTTTCCAGGTTAAAAAACGGAATATTTCCAGGTTTGTAAAACTACATTTATTATTAATTAGAAACTTATTCGAAAACATCAATAACTTCATTCTTAAATAAATATTTAATTATTATTTTTCATATAGAAATTAAGATTTTCGAAAACTCAATTATTTTTCATTATTTATTCTTTAAATAATTAAATTATTTTTAAAAATAATATAATTCTTTGCAAAAATCCCGTTATGTTAAAAAATTTACAAAACTTTTCGTCAATTTTAAATTACTTTTGTAAATATTTAATTTTTTCTCCGACATTCAAACCTTTTTGAAAAATTTTCATAAAATTCTTGGCAGAATTTCAAATTTTTTTAATATGTACCATTTTTATCCAGTTTTCGGTAACTTTTTCCAATTTCATTTTGAAGGTGTTTTTCTTTTTTTTCCTGATAACTGGAACAAGAACAAACAACTTTACCTTTGGACACATTTTTGTAGGACAAAAATTAAAAAAGTTACAGAGGTTTTTCTAAAATAACAGACATTTTTTCATTTTGAATTTTCAGTTTTCGGTAACTTTTTCCAATTTCATTTTGAAGGTGTTTTTCTTTTTTTCCCTGATAACTGGAACAAGAACAAACAACTTTACCTTTGGACACATTTTTGTAGGACAAAAATTAAAAAAGTTACAGAGGTTTTTCTAAAATAACAGACATTTTTTCATTTTGAATTTTCAGTTTTCGGTAACTTTTTCCAATTTCATTTTGAAGGTGTTTTTCTTTTTTTGCCTGATAAGTGGAACAAAATCAAACAACTTCACCTCTGGACACATTTTTGTAGGACAAAAATTAAAAAAGTTACAGAGGTTTTTCTAAAATAACAGACATTTTTTCATTTTGAATTTTCAGTTTTCGGTAACTTTTTCCAATTTCATTTTGAAGGTGTTTTTCTTTTTTTTCCTGATAAGTGGAACAAAATCAAACAACTTCACCTCTGGACACATTTTTGTAGGACAAAAATTAAAAAAGTTACAGAGGTTTTTCTAAAATAACAGACATTTTTTCATTTTGAATTTTCAGTTTTCGGTAACTTTTTCCAATTTCATTTTGAAGGTGTTTTTCTTTTTTTCCCTGATAACTGGAACAAGAACAAACAACTTTACCTTTGGACACATTTTTGTAGGACAAAAATTAAAAAAGTTACAGAGGTTTTTCTAAAATAACAGACATTTTTTCATTTTGAATTTTCAGTTTTCGGTAACTTTTTCCAATTTCATTTTGAAGGTGTTTTTCTTTTTTTCCCTGATAACTGGAACAAGAACAAACAACTTTACCTTTGGACACATTTTTGTAGGACAAAAATTAAAAAAGTTACAGAGGTTTTTCTAAAATAACAGACATTTTTTCATTTTGAATTTTCAGTTTTCGGTAACTTTTTCCAATTTCATTTTGAAGGTGTTTTTCTTTTTTTGCCTGATAAGTGGAACAAAATCAAACAACTTCACCTCTGGACACATTTTTGTAGGACAAAAATTAAAAAAGTTACAGAGGTTTTTCTAAAATAACAGACATTTTTTCATTTTGAATTTTCAGTTTTCGGTAACTTTTTCCAATTTCATTTTGAAGGTGTTTTTCTTTTTTTTCCTGATAAGTGGAACAAAATCAAACAACTTCACCTCTGGACACATTTTTGTAGGACAAAAATTAAAAAAGTTACAGAGGTTTTTCTAAAATAACAGACATTTTTTCATTTTGAATTTTCAGTTTTCGGTAACTTTTTCCAATTTCATTTTGAAGGTGTTTTTCTTTTTTTTCCTGATAACTGGAACAAAATCAAACAACTTCACCTCTGGACACATTTTTGTAGGACAAAAATTAAAAAAGTTACAGAGGTTTTTCTAAAATAACAGACATTTTTTCATTTTGAATTTTCAGTTTTCGGTAACTTTTTCCAATTTCATTTTGAAGGTGTTTTTCTTTTTTTGCCTGATAAGTGGAACAAAATCAAACAACTTCACCTCTGGACACATTTTTGTAGGACAAAAATTAAAAAAGTTACAGAGGTTTTTCTAAAATAACAGACATTTTTTCATTTTGAATTTTCAGTTTTCGGTAATTTTTTCCAATTTCATTTTGAAGGTGTTTTTCTTTTTTTCCCTGATAACTGGAACAAGAACAAACAACTTTACCTTTGGACACATTTTTGTAGGACAAAAATTAAAAAAGTTACAGAGGTTTTTCTAAAATAACAGACATTTTTTCATTTTGAATTTTCAGTTTTCGGTAACTTTTTCCAATTTCATTTTGAAGGTGTTTTTCTTTTTTTGCCTGATAAGTGGAACAAAATCAAACAACTTCACCTCTGGACACATTTTTGTAGGACAAAAATTAAAAAAGTTACAGAGGTTTTTCTAAAATAACAGACATTTTTTCATTTTGAATTTTCAGTTTTCGGTAACTTTTTCCAATTTCATTTTGAAGGTGTTTTTCTTTTTTTTCCTGATAAGTGGAACAAAATCAAACAACTTCACCTCTGGACACATTTTTGTAGGACAAAAATTAAAAAAGTTACAGAGGTTTTTCTAAAATAACAGACATTTTTTCATTTTGAATTTTCAGTTTTCGGTAACTTTTTCCAATTTCATTTTGAAGGTGTTTTTCTTTTTTTCCCTGATAACTGGAACAAGAACAAACAACTTTACCTTTGGACACATTTTTGTAGGACAAAAATTAAAAAAGTTACAGAGGTTTTTCTAAAATAACAGACATTTTTTCATTTTGAATTTTCAGTTTTCGGTAACTTTTTCCAATTTCATTTTGAAGGTGTTTTTCTTTTTTTTCCTGATAACTGGAACAAAATCAAACAACTTCACCTCTGGACACATTTTTGTAGGACAAAAATTAAAAAAGTTACAGAGGTTTTTCTAAAATAACAGACATTTTTACATTTTGAATTTTCAGTTTTCGGTAACTTTTTCCAATTTCATTTTGAAGGTGTTTTTCTTTTTTTTCCTGATAACTGGAACAAAATCAAACAACTTCACCTCTGGACACATTTTTGTAGGACAAAAATTAAAAAAGTTACAGAGGTTTTTCTAAAATAACAGACATTTTTTCATTTTGAATTTTCAGTTTTCGGTAACTTTTTCCAATTTCATTTTGAAGGTGTTTTTCTTTTTTTCCCTGATAACTGGAACAAGAACAAACAACTTTACCTCTGGACACATTTTTGTAGGACAAAAATTAAAAAAGTTACAGAGGTTTTTCTAAAATAACAGACATTTTTTCATTTTGAATTTTCAGTTTTCGGTAACTTTTTCCAATTTCATTTTGAAGGTGTTTTTCTTTTTTTTCCTGATAAGTGGAACAAAATCAAACAACTTCACCTCTGGACACATTTTTGTAGGACAAAAATTAAAAAAGTTACAGAGGTTTTTCTAAAATAACAGACATTTTTTCATTTTGAATTTTCAGTTTTCGGTAACTTTTTCCAATTTCATTTTGAAGGTGTTTTTCTTTTTTTCCCTGATAACTGGAACAAGAACAAACAACTTCACCTCTGGACACATTTTTGTAGGACAAAAATTAAAAAAGTTACAGAGGTTTTTCTAAAATAACAGACATTTTTTCATTTTGAATTTTCAGTTTTCGGTAACTTTTTCCAATTTCATTTTGAAGGTGTTTTTCTTTTTTTCCCTGATAACTGGAACAAGAACAAACAACTTTACCTTTGGACACATTTTTGTAGGACAAAAATTAAAAAAGTTACAGAGGTTTTTCTAAAATAACAGACATTTTTTCATTTTGAATTTTCAGTTTTCGGTAACTTTTTCCAATTTCATTTTGAAGGTGTTTTTCTTTTTTTGCCTGATAAGTGGAACAAAATCAAACAACTTCACCTCTGGACACATTTTTGTAGGACAAAAATTAAAAAAGTTACAGAGGTTTTTCTAAAATAACAGACATTTTTTCATTTTGAATTTTCAGTTTTCGGTAACTTTTTCCAATTTCATTTTGAAGGTGTTTTTCTTTTTTTTCCTGATAACTGGAACAAGAACAAACAACTTTACCTTTGGACACATTTTTGTAGGACAAAAATTAAAAAAGTTACAGAGGTTTTTCTAAAATAACAGACATTTTTTCATTTTGAATTTTCAGTTTTCGGTAACTTTTTCCAATTTCATTTTGAAGGTGTTTTTCTTTTTTTTCCTGATAACTGGAACAAAATCAAACAACTTCACCTCTGGACACATTTTTGTAGGACAAAAATTAAAAAAGTTACAGAGGTTTTTCTAAAATAACAGACATTTTTTCATTTTGAATTTTCAGTTTTCGGTAACTTTTTCCAATTTCATTTTGAAGGTGTTTTTCTTTTTTTGCCTGATAAGTGGAACAAAATCAAACAACTTCACCTCTGGACACATTTTTGTAGGACAAAAATTAAAAAAGTTACAGAGGTTTTTCTAAAATAACAGACATTTTTTCATTTTGAATTTTCAGTTTTCGGTAACTTTTTCCAATTTCATTTTGAAGGTGTTTTTCTTTTTTTTCCTGATAACTGGAACAAGAACAAACAACTTCACCTCTGGACACATTTTTGTAGCACAAAAATTAAAAAAGTTACAAAGGTTTTTCTAAAATAACAGCCATTTTTTCATTTTGAATTTTCAGTTTTCGGTAACTTTTTCCAATTTCCTTTTTAAAGTGTTTTTCTTTTTTTTCCTGATAACTGGAACAAGAACAAACTACTTCACCTCTGGACACATTTTTGTAGGACAAAAATTAAAAAAGTTACAAAGGTTTTTCTAAAATAACAGACATTTTTTCATTTTGAATTTTCAGTTTTCGGTAACTTTTTCCAATTTCATTTTGAAGGTGTTTTTCTTTTTTTCCCTGATAACTGGAACAAGAACAAACAACTTTACCTTTGGACACATTTTTGTAGGACAAAAATTAAAAAAGTTACAGAGGTTTTTCTAAAATAACAGACATTTTTTCATTTTGAATTTTCAGTTTTCGGTAACTTTTTCCAATTTCATTTTGAAGGTGTTTTTCTTTTTTTGCCTGATAAGTGGAACAAAATCAAACAACTTCACCTCTGGACACATTTTTGTAGGACAAAAATTAAAAAAGTTACAGAGGTTTTTCTAAAATAACAGACATTTTTTCATTTTGAATTTTCAGTTTTCGGTAACTTTTTCCAATTTCATTTTGAAGGTGTTTTTCTTTTTTTTCCTGATAACTGGAACAAGAACAAACAACTTTACCTTTGGACACATTTTTGTAGGACAAAAATTAAAAAAGTTACAGAGGTTTTTCTAAAATAACAGACATTTTTTCATTTTGAATTTTCAGTTTTCGGTAACTTTTTCCAATTTCATTTTGAATGAGTTTTTCTTTTTTTTCCTGATAACTGGAACAAGAACAAACAACTTTCACCTTTGGACACATTTTTGTAGGACAAAAATTAAAAAAGTTACAGAGGTTTTTCTAAAATAACAGACATTTTTTCATTTTGAATTTTCAGTTTTCGGTAACTTTTTCCAATTTCCTTTTTGAAGGTGTTTTTCTTTTTTTTGCCTGATAAGTGGAACAAAATCAAACAACTTCACCTCTGGACACATTTTTGTAGGACAAAAATTAAAAAAGTTACAGAGGTTTTTCTAAAATAACAGACATTTTTTCATTTTGAATTTTCAGTTTTCGGTAACTTTTTCCAATTTCATTTTGAAGGTGTTTTTCTTTTTTTTCCTGATAACTGGAACAAGAACAAACAACTTTACCTTTGGACACATTTTTGTAGGACAAAAATTAAAAAAGTTACAGAGGTTTTTCTAAAATAACAGACATTTTTTCATTTTGAATTTTCAGTTTTCGGTAACTTTTTCCAATTTCATTTTGAAGGTGTTTTTCTTTTTTTCCCTGATAACTGGAACAAGAACAAACAACTTTACCTTTGGACACATTTTTGTAGGACAAAAATTAAAAAAGTTACAGAGGTTTTTCTAAAATAACAGACATTTTTTCATTTTGAATTTTCAGTTTTCGGTAACTTTTTCCAATTTCATTTTGAAGGTGTTTTTCTTTTTTTTCCTGATAACTGGAACAAAAACAAACAACTATTCTAGAATTCTATTATTCTAAGAATAATAATCGTTATGATAGAAATAATTTTTGAACAAGTTACAGTAAAAAAGTAGAAAGCAAACTTTTATAAAAAAATTAATTCACAGAATTGTTCGTTAAAAGTATAAAAAATTCAAATTTCCTAAGATTTTCATTTAAAAACCTTCTGAAAATTAAATTATTTCTAAAAATTTAAATAATAATTGAATTTTCCTAAAAAATGTTAATAACATTTTTAAAAATAATTTCATTTTTTGAAGAAATTTGATGAAACGAATTTTATAAAATATATTAAAAAGAATTGAAATTCTGCCAAGAATTTTATTAAAAATTTTTTAAATATTTAAATTTCAGAGAAAAATTTGTTTTATTTATAAAGATAATTGAATTTTTTGTGAATTTTTGAACATAATTTGAATTTTTCCGTAGAATTTACTTGTTTTGAAATATTTAATAAAATTATATTTCTAGAACAAATACTATTAGAAAACAATAATTTTGTAGGATTTCGATCAAAATTCCCTGAAATTTTCAGGTTTTCAAGTAGCGTGCGGTTCTTGACTTTTGGATGGAACAAGAAATTTGAACCATATTGTATACTTTTTTTATAAATTTATTTAATATACCCGGAAATATATTTACATATATGATGTCCGAAAGAATAATATTTAACATGAAGTTTCTTCCATTTACACTACTCACAAAATTGTTACATTCTCATTATTCGAGGAAAGTATTATTTTCTTGGTAATGACTGCTGCAGCTTTTTCGCATTATTCCGGTCCGAAGTAATGTAAAGAAAGGGTGAAAAGATAAATGAACAGAAGGTTTGTGGTCGATTTGCGCGTAAGTGAAAGGTCACTATAGTTAATGTACCGGTGACACTGTTCAAATAAAAGTATGAGATCCTCAGGCATTTCGTATGGATCTATCGAAAAAGGTGAAAGCCTGGTATGTAATTATTTTATCCACCACGCGAATAATTTAGGGTGTGGGTTCTAGAAGGTTAAAGGGAATGGAGGTGGCGTGGAAAGCTACAGCAATGCCTGAAGGGGCGTGTGGCATGGACAGGGCCAAGTAGGGTGCAACTGACAGCAGAAGACAATTAGGCTTCTGATACATACATATATATAATTCTTAACCAAAGTCTTCTAATATCCACACATACATAAACCAATATAATTACTAATTGTCACGATTCAGTGGATTCTTTCCTCCACATATACATTACAGACTAATGTATTCTATTAATATTTTATACATGGAACGAGCAGATGATATATATTAAAAGTCTGGTGTTTAATCATGTACTATGCAGGCGAATTGATTTAATAAAGTGGATAAAGTCAATCTCAACATTTTGTTTTCCTGTAAGAAAAATAGAAATTCTTTTCTTTAAATGTTGTTCAGATTTACATGAAACTTGTAATAGTAGTAATTTTAGTTATGACACTCGATAGATATTTTGTAATTTAAACAATTTTTTGAAAACACAAACATCCCTCAGCTCTTTTACAAGAATCCTTAAGAAATTGATGGTTACTGGAACATCCTTAAAATAAAACAACATTTTATGTAAGGAAGCAAATAAGTATATTTATGATGTAAGCTTCACTATTTAGTTAGTCTGAATTGACAATTTAACCCCATTTTCCAATCTCAGTTGCAGTGAAAAGATTCTTCATGAAGTACAACACAAACCACTGGACAAAATAATTAACTGCATTCTTCTTCAGCACCACTTTATGTTACTTGAATACACGTTCGTATATAAGTTTCCTAACGTAATACTAAACTTTAAGCAAATATCAATCTTATCCCAGGAGTTAACAATCTCCATGAAAATATTAAACTTATAAACTACCACTATCCACGCCATAATCCTATGAAATTATCTTTCCTTCACTACGATGTGCTATGCTCAGCTTCTGAAAATTGTGACAAGACGCCAGTGTTTGGTTTAACTTTCAAGCTTATCGGCTTTGCTTGCGAACCTAAGTGGAAAATCTGTTAAAAAAAAGAAATCGAAAATTCCCCTTTGACGATGATATGAAAATAGTGGCACGCGTCCTGAGCGATTGATCCTGAACGCACGTGTCATCAATAGTACAATCAGATGTGCTCGTTGCTCAGGTCCCTGAGATCCTAATGCGTTATTTATGGACGATTTAAAGCGGTCAGTGCGACAATAGTGGATGAGCGAAAAATTTTATATCCTCCATATCTAATATTGATGTTTTTGACCGGTAAACTAAAGATTTGACAGCATAAAAGAGAGAAAGAGAGAGGGTTCTAGATGATATCCGTGAATACGTGGATGACGCAAATTTCCATTTTCATCGAATTAGCCTGTCTATCACCAATGTCTCCAAGCATGACGAAAATTTAGTGATAGATCACTTTTAAATCTCTAATTCTAATTGAATGGGAAAAATTTAAAAGACCGATATGCGAATTAAATTTTTTCGATTTCAAAGCACTCTCTATTTTAAAAGAAAAAAGAAATTTAAGTGTGGCATGGACTGTTAAATTGGTTCTAACAAGTATGACACGATTTGGAAGGATCAAGATAAATAAATAAATTCCTTTTATTATTTTTGCTTCAAAATAATTTGAATAGAATAAGGTAATTACAAATGAAATTGAGTAATAAAATCACGCTTCGTAAACTTTCGGAAGTGAAAGTGTGCTCAAAATTTGGGACATAAAAATGTAATCGTGAGCACAAAACATTAAAAACATTTTATGTTGTCTATATGCATGAAAAATATACAAACAACCAAATAAACATTTTAAGTAATATAGAAACAATGATTATTGTTAACATTAAAATACTATCAAAAATTAACTGTTTACTACTCTTTTCTCGACCCTAACAAAAAAGATTATGTAACTTTTTACTTGCTAAGCTAGAAACAAAGTAGTTTATTTAATTCATCTTTAAATAAGCAATTGAAAACAAATCACTGTAAATAAGTTCTAAATTAGAGCTGATTTCGGTATTAAAATACAACCAAAAAACGAATCAGTACCAAAATTGATACTAAATTAGTACCTTTCTTTTTACAGTGTAGATTATTATTTAGGTTTATGTTTTTTTAACAAAAGATTAAAAAATTTGTTTAAGAAATTGCAAACAATAGATTTAAAAATCTCTTGAAGCATATTATCATTTCAATGTAGCCTAAAATACTAGCACACTTTTCAAAATTAATATATTATTTTTTGCTTATTCTATTAAATACATTTTTTCACTGTACAAAAGAAAATGAGAAAAACGTTTGAAATCATATAAAATAGAAATTAAGGACAGATCAAGTATTTCACAAATGTACTGAATACGGAGAAATTGTATTCAAACCAATATTAACTCTCTGCCTATACGCTGATTTATCTACACTCCATCGCTTTTGAATGCAATTTCAACAGTCCCCACCAGGCGTACGATTTGTCGTTTTTGTTCGATAACGGTCAAACGAATAGGCAGAGGGAATTTATAAAAATATATCACTTATAGGGTTTTTCTTCAACTTTGCGTGACTAATAATAAATATCAACAAGCAATTGTTGAAATAATGAAAATTTAAGTGTAGTCTTTGTTTTCTGTTTTTGCATGAGTCTAAAACAATTTGAGCTGAAGATCAGATTTCTTACTGTTACATTGTTATTTTCTAAGATGAATAATCTTTTTTTCGTAATACATGAACTACGCTTTGATATGAAGGAAAAATAAGAGGAAAATCTATTTTATTTGTAAACAATTACAATTCATTTTAATTTAAGTAATTTTTAAAGAAATACTTATTATGACACATAACTGAAAAACTAATTAGAATTAAATTTTCAAAATATTCAGTTAATTTGACAAATAAAGTTTTTGACAAGAATTCAATTATTTAAACTGATAAAATTTTCATAACATTTAAAAATTCATTATTTAAAACAATGTTCATAAAATTCTTATGAAGATTTCAATTCCTTTCAAAAGTAATAAAATTTTCAACAGAAATTCAATTCTTTTTAAACATTTTAATAAACTTTTCCGCAATAATTCAATTATTTTCATAAATAATAAAATGTTTTTTTGGAAAATCCAATTATTTTCAAAAAAATGTAATAAAATTTCCCATCGACATTCAATTATTGCCAAATTTTAAATAGAATTCTTTGTAAAATTTAATTATCTTTAAAAACTTTTCACAATTCAATGATTTTCAATATCTACTATTTTTATCTTGATTTTTATAAAATAAACAAACAAAATTCAATTATTCAAAAAAATTTATGATAAAATTCTCGGAAAAAAATCAATTATTTTCATCAATTTTAATAAAATTCGCCGCAAGAATTTAATCATTTACCTAATTAATAAAATTCTTTGAAGAATTAAATTATTTTTATAAATAATAAAATTCTTCGAAAGTAATTAAATTATTTTTTTTAACAATTATTAATAAAATTTCTCGAAAGAATTCAATTATTTTCATAAATTACAAAATCCTTAGAAAAAAATTAATTCTTCAAAAAATTCAATTTTTCTCAAAATTTATAAAATTTTCCAGAAAAATTCAATTATTTTTCAAATTTTTAAAAATATTCTTCCCGAGAATTCAATTATTTTCCAAATTTAAAAAAAATTCTTCTCAAGAATTCAATTATTTTTATAAAAATAGAAAAATATTCCAAAAAAATTTAACTATTTTCATAAATTATGAAATTCTTCAAAAAAAAGTCAATTTTTCTTAAAATTTATAAAATTCTTCAGAAAATTTCAATTATTTTCCATTTTTTTTAAATTCTTGGCATGAATTTAATTATTTGAATAAATAATAAAATATTTCAAGAAAATTTAATTATTTTCGTAAATAACAAAATTTGCCTAAAGAAATCAATTATTTTCAAATATTTTTTTTAAATTCTTCGCAAAAATTAAATTATTTTAAATTCAATTTATTAGCAGAATAAGAAAAAAGTAAATATTTTTGATGAAAATCAGGAAAAAGTCAGGAAAATAAAAATATGGAATGGAATTTTTGTCAATTTTGTGAAGTGAATAAAACGAGTTTTTTTTGTTTCTTTTTGACATTAAAAAAATGACAATAACCCACAAAAATGAATTTTCAAAAAAAAAATAATAACAAATGAATACAGATAATTTGCTAACGGAAAGGAAACTTACGATTATTATAATGTATTTTTTGATGCTTACTCTTATCGCATGTACTATTTAGTGATATGGACATAAATTACATGTGTTTTAATAATTATTTTAATAATAAATAGATTGTAAATTTAATGCTACCATGAGATGTATTTTCTCAATCTGAGATTAGTAAATCACTTTAAAAAAATAAATCAAACTATTTGACAGCTATTATACCCTCTCGCTCCTGCTTTTTACAAACCATCTCCCCTGCCTATACTTTCATCAACCCACTATCTGACCTCATTGATCCATGAACCCTCCTTACCAATTCCTTTATGCATTTATGATCAGAGACGAGAAGAGTGTTGAAATTTAACACTTTCAGTTTGATGATCCATTGGATTATTATATAAATTATATAATACTATATTACATTATCCCTATTATTAAAAGTTATAATTGTGGCTTTTGATATTAAAAGGATTGTAACACTTTTTTGATGTCATTTTCAAATAGAATTTTGTGATAAAAATTAATTATACTTTTCGATATTTCGCACTATTTAAAAATCTGATTTTTTTATTTTAAATGAAATGAACGTTTGTTAAATGAACAATGAACGTTTGAGCGGATGACAAACATGTAGAATTTTAACTGTTTTTGAATGTATTAATATATTTTTTACGAACCGGTATAACAAAGGGTACCGCAATAGGGTAAGATACGCTTTAAAAAATGTTATTTCGTAACACAGAGCACGGAGCAGTTGATTTGATGGTTGATCCCATGGAGATTGACATCTCCATGGGAAAAAACAACTGACTGAGTGCTGCGGCAACACTTTTAGTTACTGCCATGGCGCTGAAATGATAATATTTAGCGCTTGCGAAAAATAGATTAATAATTAAAAAAATAGTTTTATAAGAAAAGGGTAAATAATATTAAAAAATAGTTCTTTTAAATTCAAAATATTCCTATTCTAGATTAGGATTTAATGATGGTGACAGTTTGCAACTTGACACATGACTTAATATTTATTTAAACAAAAGTTATTAACAAAAATATTTGGACGAGTATACTCGCTGCTTTATGCGCAGGATGGTAGAATCTTCTCATTGCTTCACTTCTAGATTTTGATCATCAGAAGTAGGAAAAGAAGTTTGAAAACAAATTTTAGGGGCATTGCGAGTTTCTTATTTTCGCCTATATTTGAAGAGTTAAAATTAAAAAAATCTAAATACAACCAAAAAAATGTTATTTTCATTCGTTATCAGTGAAGTTTTTCAATATCGTCGGTCAAAAGGCAAGATGACAGACGATTAACGACAAATGCTTAAAGCTATGCTCCGAAGAAAATATGTCCTCTCTCATCTTTAAGGAGAAAAGCACATAACTAAGATAGAATTTCAGGGGACCATAAACCTGCCTGCTGCCTTATCCAAGAGATAATGTCTCAGCTACGAGATCGCTTGTGCTTTCTACAAATTCAGTAGCTTTGAGAAAGCTCTGGCTCGATTGGATAACAAACATTTTATTGAGTTTCATTTTCCAAGCCGAGAGCCTTTTCGACATTAAATCTTAACAGCTTCTTCGGTAATAAATAATATTATGCACACGAAAACTCTCGCTCAGGGTGCCGTGGGGCAATTAAATAAAATGTGATACTGGTTCGAGTTATGTCTAGAATCTTTATAGTTTATGACCTCGGCGAATTCCTTAAATTCAGACGTAAAATTCACTTTTTTATATCAAGATGTGAAGCAGGCTTTCACCCTTGTATTCTTTACTCTTCCCAATGCAATTTCAAAAAAACGCCAAACCAAACACATTCATGTGACTACATTTTTATTCATTAAAAATTAATTGATCTTGTAAGTTTTCTAAAATTAAGTAGATGATAAATTAGCGTGTTTCAATAGTCTCCTGCTAAAGTTTCATTAACCCTTAAAAGGTTGTTCTATAATTAAAAAAAGTTGAAAGTATTTGCACACACTATTTGTCTTTTAGATCCTCTCTATGTTAATATCTTTAATTATTCAATAAGGCTAGCCTGCCACTTGCAATTTCTCATGTCGTCACTGGGAAAGTTTGACTATATAAATACGAATCAGTAAAAGAGCCGTAGGACAAGGTAAAATCTGCCTAAGTCGCATGGGCAGCATTCGAGTGTAAACTAAACTGACACATCTGTACAAAATAAACAGGGAACCATTTACAATAACACTCTTTGATTCTGCTTCGTATCACTTGAAAGATTCACTCTATTAGCTGCACTTTGTTTTTACTCCTATACAACGTCAAACACATAAATTAAGCCTAAACATGCATAGGTACAACATATCTGTCCCTTATTAGAAATTATTGACAGAATGTTCATTTACAATTCAAAATAACATTATTCATGTTACTTTTTTTGTTTCTATATATAAGGAATGACATACATACTAGGGTGGTTCTTATTTTGGCGATGTTTCCAAATCTTCGGCCTCACCCCGAAAAATTAATCAAGGTATGAACAAAAATTTTCCACAACGTTTTTAAAAACGAAAGAAATAAAATAATGGTACGGTATTTTTATTTTTGATTCTAAATCATATTATTTTTTAATAATTGTATCTTCAGTGACAGTTAACTTTTTAAAAATTAAGACTTTTCTAGAATTTTTAATTAAAATTCTTCTTAAAATCGATTATTTTTAATAATTTTCGAAAAAGTTCTTTGACAATTTTCAAATCCATTTCTTTACAATATTCGATTTTTCAATTATTTGTAAATTCTTCAATTAAATATGTATTAAAAAATAAAAACTTTAAATAATATAAAAAAGAAATCGCAATTAAAATTTCTCCAAAAAATTAATTCCACAGAATTGTTACTTAGTTAAAAATATGAAAAATTCCAATTTTCAAAGATTTGAATATGAAACCTTTTCAAAATTTAATTATTTCTAAAACTTTACGCTCTAATACTTTTAATATTCAATTATAATCTAAAATTTTAACTGAAATCCATTTTTAAATCAATTTTTATGAGAAAATTCTACGAAAATTTCATTATTTAAATACAAAAAAACAATTTATTGAATAATTACATATGTTTCTTAAAATTGAATTCTTTTAAAGAATTGTATCAATCAATTTTCAAATAATTTGAATTCTATTGCAAAACTTTATTAAAATAGATATTAAAAATAATTAAATTAGGGAAAATTTTGTAAAATAATTGAAATTTTGCCAAGAAATTTATTAAATTTTTTGAAAATAATTCAATTTTAGAGAAGAATTTTATAATTTATAAAGATAATTGATAATTTACGCAAAGAATTGCATTAAAAATTTTGAATGCAACAATTTTATTTTTTAAAGAAATTTAATGAAAAATTTATTAAAAATAATATTTAAATTCTAATAAATAAATTGTAGCAAAGATTATTAAAATAATTAAATTGCTGTGATAAAATTTTATAAAATTTTTAAGAATAATTACATTTTTCGAGGAATTCGATTAAAATTGTATTAAAAATAATTGAAATTCTGCAATTAGCTTTATTATTCATCAAAATAATTGAATTCCTAATAAGAATTTTATTATTTCCAAAAAAATTAAATACCTGTAAAAATTTTTATTATTTATGAAAATAATTGAATATTGCGAAGAAATTTATTTAAAAAATTTGTTAATAATGAAATTCCTGTAAAATTGTTATTATTTTTTGAAAATAATTAAAGGTTTGTGTAGAATTTTAGTAGGTTTTTTTAAATAATTGAATTCTTTTGTAAAATTTTATTAGAATAGTATAGATATAACTATTAAAAATCATTGAATTGAGGAAATATTTTGAAAATAATTGAAATTTTTCCAAGTATTTTATTAAAATTTTTGAAAATAATTGATATTTCGAAGAAGAATTTAATTATTTCTAAAGATAATTGAAATGTTGACGAGAATTTAAAAAATTTTTTGAACATAATTGAATTTTTGAGAAGAATTTGATTACTTTCGAAAATAATTGAATTCCTTCAATGATTTGTAATTTCATTGAAATTATCCAAATTATATCGTATAATTTACGTACTTTACGGATCTTTTTCAACCGAATTACGGACTTTACGGACCTTTTTTCAAAAAAACAGACTTTTACGGACTTCAAGCAAAGTTACGGACTTTTACGGGATTTACGAACATAGTTCGAGCCCTGATATGATCATAACGTTACACTGAAAGAACATTATACTTAATTTAAATAGAAAAATAATTTTAAAGGATTTTGTTTAGTTGAAATTGGTTTGTAAGCTTAGTCCCAATATATAGAAAATATTTACTACTTTGATTCGAAAATATTATTTGTTTAAATAATTATATTTAATTCAAACATATTTTCTGTTTTATTATAAAAAAAAAATATGTTTAAAAATTTTATGTTTGAATCAAACTTAAAAACTTTTTTGTTTGAATAAAATATATTATTTCTTTAAATGAACCAAAAAATATGTTTCAGTTAAACTTAAATATGTTTGACAGTATAGCAAAAGTATTTGAAGTTTTATTTAAACAAAATTTGCTTGAATCAAATATATATCGTTTTCTCAGTGTACAAAACCAAGTTAAAAAGGTAGTAGTCAGAATCTTTATTTCGCTCGCCGTTTTTTCCCATGAATTTTCACTGACGGGCGAAATAGCCACTTTGTAAATAGAAATCGAAAGTGGAATAAAAATTATTGAAAATAAATATAAATCATTTACATTAAGGTTTAAGTAATGATTGAGTGCAATTTTGTCGTAATCTTTCCTAATTTACTTTTGCAGAAATCTTGTCTAACAAACATGAAGTGAGACACTTTGCTGTTTAAAAATACATTGAGCCAAGTTTGGCTGTGAAAGCTTGGTAATAATGAAAGTACTGGAACATGTGATCGTCTGCAAAACTTTTGGGTTTCTCCGAAAATCGTGTGAATATAATGAGATCTTGGTTAAGTCTTCCGTTAAGAGGTATCCTCTTTGCGTCGCGCAGAGGTGCATCGACAACGTGAAAGAGAAAATTAATGAGACAAGAGAAAGGGTTCCACTATCCGGCAACAAGGAGGATTTTTTAATGAACTTCACTGCCACAATTGAAGGAGGAATATCTAAATAATATAAGCCAAAGTAAGAGAAATTCATCTACTCTGAGGGCACAGTGAGCGCAGTTGCTTTGCTGTGAGAGCTTAATTATCTAATTAATTAACCTCAATCGGAACGATGAGTAATTTCTCGCTCCGTTGGCGTCTTTGCCAAAGAGACTTTCTTGTCACACTGACTGGTGGGTGACTTACGCCTGAGTTCACGGCGAATCGATTACATTTCAATCGTATAGTGGTAGAAAGGTATATAGTAGGGAGGATCTTTGAACGAAAAGAAGATTTGCCGTGAATGTTCAGGAGTATTGGCGGATAAAATCCCAAACAAAGGTAGAATTAACTGTCATGTTTTAGATATAAAAGAAAAAGTTGGTTCATTTGTAAATAGCGCTATTTATAAACAATTTAAAGAGCCCCTAGGTCGTAAATATGTTAAACGCTTTTTTAAAATAATTTTATTATCAAAAGAAATTACATAATGTTAAATTGCTTTTAAAATGTTGCCTTAAAAACTGACCTTTATGATACTTTTTATATTTTAATAAAAAGGATCGCTATGACAATTATAATACATACAAGAGTGTTAATTATATAGTTTAAACGTAATTTAAACTTTATATTTGGCTTCTTCTTCCTATCTATATCTTTTATACAAAGACTAATATTTGCACTTGGCAATTGTTAGTACTATAAAATTTTTTCAACGCATATCTTTTTTTGTTTTGCTAGTTGATGACAAAACTTTGGACTGCCGATAATATCGCCCAGGAATACACTCAAAAGATAATTGTCTCTCTCTCTTTTTGATGATGTTTTGAGGCGCCTGAAAGGCAAAAAGTCCATTTAATAAGTTTATTGAATCAAGCATACTGATTAAAAATAATAATTAGAATTGAATACAGACTGTGTCAATACTATGATATTGAATTAAGAAAATTTCTCGATATAGTAAAATTGGCTGGAGAACAGAAATGTTCTAGATTCGAGAAAATAGGATCTTGACCAACAGATTAATATAATTTCCCACCGAGATGTTTTCTTAATAAAAGCTCAGATATACCTACCTGAGAATAAAATTCCAATCTAGATTGTGTTTTCTATGATCATTTTCCAAGGAAAGCTTTGCATATTTTTCACAAACATTATTGTATATGCAAACAGATGTTCCAAATTCTTGTTCAATTCTTTTTTCTATTTCTTCAATGTCATATTGTTCTTGATTGATGAATGGCAGTAAATCACGTTTCGAACGACTTCTGTAGGTTTCTGTAAAATATTTTATTGCCTCGGTATAGTGAGAAACCAAAGGTAAGTATAAAAACAAACGTATAAAAGGCACATAAGCTTTTTATGTCTCATAAGTGCAGTAAGGTGAGTAACAACATTTAAGAAAATTTTTAAAAACTTGTCCCTCTAATGTTATAGTAAAGCAAAGTATATATTTACGGCAAGACGGTTAAGTTTTCTTTACACAATCCTCCACCGCTAACTATATATCCGGTTTATTTTTATATGTCATATTGAAAATTTAATGTACCTGGACTGAGAGAGTAGGCGAGTTTCTTGACAAAATTCGAAACTCTGACAGCCGCGATGATGACTGGAAATCCCACAAGTTGCACTGGAAGTTCGAACAGAGGCTCTTCTGGACTAGGTGCTCCTGACACACACATTAGTGACAGTAGAAAACAAATCAAAAGCACTGGTATTTTTAGCTGCATTTTGTAGTCCCTGAAAACGATAAGTATGAAAAAAAATCTTTCATATCTTTACAAAATTCAGTTCAAACAAAATTTTTACTAATTTTTTAAATAAAACTTTAGCAAAAGGAAATATACTTACATAGTAAACAAAATAGTAATAATTACCACGAAAAGTATAAATTTTTACTAATATTAATTTACGACTCAGTTTTTAATAATTTAGATTTAGGATGTCAGTTTTTCAAAATCCAAAATGGCGGATCCAATATGGCTGATGAATTTTCGAAAATGTATGGAATTTAAGTGAAACTTGTTACTCAGAAGTTTTCAGGGTCGCTGATTACAAATACGCAGTCAGTTTTTCAAAATTCAAAATGGCGTGTCCAATGTGGTGTAAAAAGTTAATTTTACATCTACTGTTTTCCCTTAAACAAAACTACTTTGAGGTTTTTCATGTCGATGATTATGTTTATATATCAGAGACTATAAACTTACATTTATAAAATTTCATAATTTAACATATTCATGTTTACGAAGTATTAAATTTTGAAACACTAGCATTGAATTCCCAATCAACGACCTTGGAAATTTCCTAGAATTTGTGCGCCATTTTGAACTTTGAAAAATTGTAAAAATGTTTAACTTTCAACCAAAAAATTTTAACTCTCAATTTCATTCATCAAATTTTCACTATTAATTTCACTAACAAAATTTTTACTTTTAATCAACAAGGTTTGGATGACATTATATAAAATGCATATTTTTTTCATAGAAAGTAAAAAAAAAATATTTTAAGTGAAAGTGAAAATATTTAGCGTCAAATTCAAAATGAACATTTTTTTAGTGAACATGAAATAATTTTTGATGAAAGTGGAAGCAAAATGTTTTTGCTTCAAAGTGAAAATATATTTTTTGATTTGAAAAGGCAAAATATTTTTTCTGCAATAATTGAAAGTAAAAATCAGAAGAAAAATAGAAATATTTTGTAAAATTTAGATAAATTGCGTAAAAAGTGAGTTGGAATAGAACTCTGACTTTCTATTTTTGTCAAGAAACATATAAGAGTTTGTTAATACTATATGTAATTTGATTTCTTTTTCATTGCCCATATAGCAATTGCGTTGAAAAATTTTTGAACAGCTATTGGATTAGTTTGATTATTGCTGTCGAAGTTTCACCTTAATTAGACCTTTCAGTTTATATTCTGATTACCGTCGCAAGTCGCAACATAAAAAATGGCACATTCACAAGCAGAACATTCTTCTTTTTTTCAAAGTCCATGCGTTTTATTTATTACCTTCTACTGAGTATCTGATGGTATAACAGTTATCTTTCTCACCGGATAAATTGCAAAAGTGCGAATAAATATAAAATTTCGTATTCCATAGAAAATAATTAAATAGGCGTTTTTATATTTCTCTATAATTGTAAACAATTATTAAAGGTTAGCAACAATTAATTTTTCGCAAATGTAAATCACAAAAAAATTTATGTCAGATTAATAATTGTAAAACCATAAAACTAATTTCAAAAAATAATTTAAAACAAACTTGATTTTTTAATTAAAAATGCTTCTTCACTATTGACCCATGGGACTTGGAATCAATCGAGACAATTATATTTTTATACTTATTTTTTGGCATTATTAAAAAAATCATAATTTTTGAATGCTTGTAACTCAAAAAATTGTATTTTATTAAGTAAACAAATTGCAGAGTAATTTTCGCTTTAGTTTTGTGAAAATATTACCAAAAATAAAAAACTTGAGGTATTGTAAAAAATACTTGATTTTTTCTGCTTTTTATAATGTTAATAATTTTAAAAAACAAATCAATTTTAACTTTTAATTACACTTTCCCACTTTTTAATAATGAAATTTATATTCAATTAAATCTCATAATTGTTTACCCAAATTGAACTTTTTGTTACAAAAAAAAATAATGATGATAAAATTAATCGTTTTGGAAAATTTACACCTTTAATATTAAAAGAGAATTCCTGTTTACTTTTTTTTAACACTAAAATGGTATTAAAATAGAATGATTTGGATAATTGTAATAAAAATAAACTCACGAATCACAAATGCATAATAAATCCACAACACCAATTTATCAGAAGACAATAACTAACGGTAAAAGTGACTCTTGCTTTGATCAAAACCTAATATTGAATGTTTCTGAATGAGGTAGTATGGAGACAGTTTAAAGAGAAAGTTACGTTCCCCTTTCGTCTGCTCACTTCTTAGGTGGGTATTTTATACATACATAAGGTCAGTGTTATTCAAGCACAACGATAATATGTAATAGAGCAAGATCATCACTTTCTTACTACAAAATCGTCACTTACACTATTAATATGTTTCGTCATCTTCAGAATGTATGCAAATTATTTTAGAAACTTTTTTAACAGAGTACTTTCATTTCATTTGTCTCGTCGCAGATATATATTTTAACACTTACAATATAGCCGTAAAAAATTACAAACAATTAAAACATTTTGAATTTTTTTTTTACAAACAGTTCATGTTTGGAAATAAATTTAATTTAATAAATGAACAAAAAAACATTAACTGATGGTAGAAAGGAGAAATTTTTCCAGGAAATACTGCAGTTTGAGGAAAAATACACTTTTGTCAATATAGCTCATTTTATTTGCCAGGAAAACTTTTTGCATCAAAGATGTTTTTGCTGGGATTTTGAAACTTTTTTGCAACATCTCAACTTTTTAATAAATGCATATGAAGTAATTGAGACGCGTGACTACTATCAAAATCTTATTTGACATAAAACCGTTTAACATAGATATCATCTGACATAAAATCTATTTGATATAAGAAACATTTAATTTGAAATTTATATTTGACGTACATTTCATAAAACATACAATTTTTATTGCATAATACAATTTTTTATTCGGGAAAAAGTCAGGGATTTTTAGTAAAAATACTGAAAAAAATTGATTTTCAAAAATTCATGAAAAAACTCTAAATTTTTATAAAAAGATTCTTCTCCAAAATTCAATTATGTTCAAAAAATTTTTTTTAATTCTCGTCAAAATTTTAATTATTGTTATAAATAATACAATTCTTCTTCAAAATTCAAATATATTTCAAAAATTTAATAAAATTCTTGGAAAAATTTCACAGGAATTCAATAATAATTTACAAAATTTTTGATAAATTTTTTCTAAATAAACCAATTATTTTCATAAATATAAAAATTTCCACAGGAATTCAATTATTTAATATAAAAAATTTCAAATAATTTTTCGAAAAATATGAATTATTTAAAAAAAATTTTATAAGATTCGTCACAAGAGTTCAGTTATTAAAAAAATTTAACAATGTTCTTTTCAAAAATTTAATTATTTTTAGAAATGGTAAAATTACGCACCGAAATTCAATTATTTTTAGAAATAGTAAAATTACGCACCAAAATTCAATTATTTTTATAAATTGAATAAAATTCGTCAAAATTTCAATTATTGTTATAAATAATACAATTCTTCTTCAAAATTCAAATATATTTAAAAAATTTAATAAAATTCTTGTTAAAATTTCACAGAAATTCAATAATTTATGAAGTTTTTAATAAATTTCTTTGAAATAATTCAATTATTTTCATAAATAATAAAATTTTCACGTGAGTTCAATTATTTAATATACAACATTTTTCGAAAAATATCAATTATTTAAAAAGATTTTTATAAAATTCGTCGCATGAATCAATTATTTAAAAAAAATTTAACAAAGTTCTTCACAAGAATTTAATTATTTTTATAAATAACAAAATTCTTCACCGAAATTCAATTATTTTTATAAATAACAAAATTCTTCACCGAAATTCAATTATTTTAAAAAAATTTTAATAACATTTTTGGAAATTTTTTAAAATTATTTTCATGAATAATAAAACTCATCGCAGGATTTTAATTAATTTTGGATACAATATTTTAATTAAATTCCTCGAAAAATGTAATTATTCTTAAAAATTTTATTAAAATTGGTCAAAAAAATTTAATTATTTAAAAATTTGTTGATAAAATTCTTTATGAGAATTCAATTTTAACAAACATTCAATTATTTAATTTAAATAATTGAATTTTTCTAGAATTTCCTAATAAAAATTGATTTAAAAATAAAATTACCGAATAATCAATTTATTGTTTATGAAAATAATTGAATTATTGCAACGAATTTTATTACAATTTTTTTAAATCATTGAATTTTTTTTGAGAAAATTTACTACTTTTAGAAATAATTGAATTTTAAAAAATTAGGATTTTTGTAAATAATTAAATTTTTGTTAAAAAATTTCGTGGTTATTTAAATTATAACAAAAGATGAAGAAGGTGATCGCCTTCTTTATGTTTTGTAATAATATTTCTTATAAATTGTTGAGTTTCAAAAAAGTTTGAATTTGAACGTTCTGAAGGATTTTACTTCCTGTGGTAAAGTAATAATTAAATACTTATTTAAAAATTTAGTTATTGATGTTTTTGAATAATTTTACAATTAATGAAATTTGTAAATTAATTTAATAGAACATTTTTTTGATTATCTAATAATTTTTAGAGTGAATCAGAATATTTTTTGACTTTTATTTCACATGAAAATAATTTGACGTAAATTTCAATAGATCATATTTCTATTGCTTTTAAACAATATTTGCAATTCAGAAGTGCTTTGGATCATCGTTTGCACCATTCTCTGAGCGGCGACAAACAGATAATGATGATCACTAATTTGGTATAATTATTCCAATATTGTTTTTGTATTATTGATTCTTGAACAACTGGTACATAATTTCGAGAATTGCTTCTAATGTTGAAGCAGAACAAGTATAAATAAAACTTATATCCTTTTTAGTAAATAATTTGAATTTTAGTTTAGATTAGATTTAAAGAAACATAAAGTATAGCGTACCAGTATATCGTCTTGTTTTTCATATTTCTTCTGTTTTGAGGATGAAAAATATTTGAAATGTAATTCCTATTTCCAATGAAAGTGCACTTGTTAATTTAATGCAGGGTTAACAGACTGCGAATAATTAGAATTCCCTAGCGTGTGGGAGGGTTTCTATCAGGCTTTACGAGCCGGAGACATTTTGAAACAGAATCGTTGACGCTCACTCTATGCAGTATTTTCGCTGAAATGGTGAAACTTTGATAGAGAAGGGTCAACGTTTTGGCATAGAGCAAAATAAGCTCAGCAGACCCACCCAATTATACGTTTAATTTAAATTAAATCCTAAGGAATGAATGTATTTAGAGTATACATGTATATATTCAAAAGTTAGTCGGGGTAAAATATTTTTATACATCCACTCACTTATTAAAGCAAATTTTCCACAATATCACCATGGGTCATTTTGGTAGAAACTGTGGACAAACTTATAATTTTTTGAAGGTTTAATAAACTTGATGATATTTTGAACAAAGAGTTTGACACCCCGGTCGTATGCAATAAATTTATTCTTAAAGCAAGTAATGTATTTGTCATTCAAAGAGACTATTTTCACGGATGAATTGCGCGCATTTTTTTAAGTATAAATTTGATATGTATAAAAATATTTATGAGTATGGTAGCGAATCAAATTGCTGCATGTTAAAAATGACTGAATCATATGGATGTTAATGGTATTTACCAATCTCCATTAAAATACCATACTTTCCGAGTTTCATGGGCAGATACAGTTTACATAAAAGTATAAAATTATTGCTCTTTTCGAAACTCAAGGGATTGAATATGGGGTAGCGATCATAAAGACGCAGGGTAGGGTATTTTTACATGGAGTCGTTAAATAAGTTTACTGCGAGACAAAACGCTTGCAGCTTTAATTACGCAAGTTCAGCGAATTAAAATGCTTAAAACCTAATGCCAAGCTGAATTAACGAGCAGTTTCTTTGATCTATCATTTTTATGCCAGCAAGTGTAAAAGTTTTGAAATAACAAAAAATGCTTCTTAATTTAAGTTAAAATAGCGTTTGTTGCTTTCAAAACCGAAAATGTATCATAATTTAGGGTTTGCTATTCATTTTTTAAACTATTATGGCGATACACGTAATTTATGGAAGAAAGTAGTTTAGCCTAAGTTATTAGGACATCTCACAGAGAAACCTTTGACACAACTCTTCTCTTATGTTTACTGGATTGTTACACTCTCGACAACATAATAATGGATCTTTATCAATAACTATCTGATCCGTCGTTAATGAATACTTTTAAAAATAAAATTATGGAACTACCTTTAAAATCATTTAACTGCTGTTGACATTCAAATGTTCATCTGCAATATTCATACTGTTTTACTTATTGACAAGTTTTATTTTGATTTATTTTCTGCTGAATAATTGACTTAAATGGAGCAGTGATACAATATTAGTAACATTTTTGTAAATTTCCGGCTGACAATTAATATTGGAAAATAAATTTCTTGTAAAAACATGGTTAACCACAAACATCCTGACCTCTTTCACATCTCAAAATCATTGTCGCTTTTTCAGCATTTTAATATTTATAACCAACAAGTAAACTTTACAATTAACATTATATAATTTAGCAAACATTTTTAATATATTTTCTAATTTCTAAATATCTCCTACCATAGTCATTTATACGTACATACGTTTTGGATAGTAGCTGTGTTTGTCTGTTGGCATATATTATATTCTATGCTGTTCTTTGGTACGCAAACAAGGTAAATAACCAAAAGAGTTTATTAATATTTTAATTTACAAATAAATTTGTTTATTGTTAGATTGTTTTTCATTATTATTAATTGTTAAACGTTTTACACCATGGAAGTTTCTTCTTTAAATCGTTTTGAGATAAATAGTAATAGCTAACCTTAAAATTACATAAATCAGCAAAATAATTGTGTAATATTACTGTAAATAGTATTTGCTTTTTGTCGAAACCGTTTTTTAAATAATCTCGTACTGTAATGAAAGAGCCTAAATGTTACTAGTAACATAAAAAAAGTGTTATGTTATGCTTAAATGTTAACTTTTGGTTAATAAAGGCACTACATAATGGTGCCATTCGTTTATATATTTTTAAATTTTGTAATATATATATTTAATATTCTTAAAAAAAAATTTCATACATATTTTTGTTTTTCCGCAGATGGCCCATGTAAATGTTGTAAATAAATAAATTCTTATGTCTATTATTATTATTATTTAGATTATGAAGCGTGTAGAGAAGACCAATCAAGAAATGCAGATGATTATAGAAAAAAATCGATCGGTGAGTTAGTTCCAACTAAGCAAATTAAAAAAAATTTTTTATATAAAAATTATTATATTTGTTGAAATTAAAATACATCTTCTTATCTTAATATAGTTTTTTTCTGATTTATTTTTTGTTTTTGTATATACAATAATGAGTTTTATCAGGAAAGAAATTATATTTGTTAGCATTATAAGAATTTGAGAGCAATAAAGTTTAGTTATTGTTTTTTTTTGCGTAGTTAAGGTGTGGATACACATGAGTGGATATTTTTCACCCTGTCGCATTAAATTTTTATTACTGAACCTGATGTTTCCACCATACTGATTTATTGTTTCAGAAATTGGACAACGTGGCAGCTTTAAAGAATAAACGTTCCGAGTTCGAAGACGTCGTGGTTAAAGTAGTTAGTTTCAAATCACTTTTTACAATTTCTGATAATTTTCATTTTATCCTACAATTATGTTAAATTATATTAAGAAAAATTGTTTTTATTCATTTTTATGAAAATTAGTATTTTAAAACAGGTTTAATTTAACTTGTTAACGCCGAAGATTAGGTAAAAGAAAATATCATCAAAGTCATTATTGGAAACAGGACTGGGACTCAAATGTTAATTTTTGAGGTTAAAAATGGTTTAAAAAATAATTTGTTTATAAAAATTGTTATAAACAAATTGAGAAAATTGATGAAATTTTAAAAACTAATATCGCCATTCGATTCTACGTGAAAATTTACTAATGGAACATATGTATGACTTTTTAACAATTTTCACTCTATTTGTTGTAAATAATTTATAAACAAATAATGCACTGAATTTTAAATATTCATACGAATAAATACAGACAGACTTTGTTGATTCAAAATTTTTTAAATGTGCTTGTAGCCTTTTTCCCGTAGAATCAAAAAACAGTATTAGTTTTTAAAATTTCATCAATTTTCTCCATTTGTTTATAACAATTTTTTTAAACAAACTATTTTTTCAATTATTTTTGACGGCAAATGTCATAATTTTATTCGCAGTTCTGTTTTTAATAATGACTTTGATAATGTTTTCATTTATCTAATGGTAGATTTAAATAGGTAAATGAGAGAAAATTATTATTTGTTTATAAATTATTTACAACAAATATAATGAAATTTTTTAAAAAGTCAAACATGTTGCCTTAGTAATTTTTCGCGTAGAATCGAATCGCGTCATTAGTTTATACAATTTCTTAAATTTTCTCTATTTATTAATTGTTTATAACAATTTTTATAAACAAATTATTTTTTGAACCATTTTTGACGTTAAATGGCGTTTTTTGACGTTATTTATTTCTCAGCTTTTTATATTTTTTTACGTATATTTTTCAATATAAAGAGTAACAAAAAAATTGTTGAATTCTAAAACTTGTGCTACTCAAAATGAAGTAAAATAATATTAAACTAAATATGTAAATTTTTATAGAAAGAGGCGCAGAGTACAATAAAACAACAACTGGACGTAGAAGTAAGTTAAAAATAGTAATAAAATAAACAATGTAGACTTCATTTGGATGTTTTAATCATAATAGTATCAGAGTGGTTTTTTTCATTTTTTAAAGAATCAATGGAAAAATTAAAAGATGTTAAAAATGTAAATAAATTAATTTCCGAAATCATACAAGATCCTTAACAAATTTTTTAGAGGATCCTTTACAAACAAGTACTAATATCTTTACTTTATTTATAGATGAAAAAAGTGAATGATGAGTTGATCTTGGCTGTGAGCAAAATGTCAAACTTGGAGAAGATTGTAAACAAAGTAATTAACATTTTCTTCTATTAAAAACACTATTTTAAGATGTAAAATATTATTTGGGTTTAACATTAATGAAAAATTTCTACAACCACGGATACTCCTAGTTTCATTAGATTTTTTTCGGTCACTGATTGTAAATCTGGTATCAGATTTAAAAATTCAAAATGGTGGATTCAACATGGCGGCTAATATTTAAAATCTAAGTGGATTTTGTATTCTGGAAATCTGATGTCAGATTCGTAATCAGCGACCTCAGAAACCGCAAAGTAACGATTTTTAAAGCATGTATCAAAGTGGAGGAAAATAAATATCGACTAGTTTAAAAACATTGTTCTCTAAAACTTGATTTTTGACGTAAGGTCCGTGTTAACTTATTAGGTCACATATATTTATTTACTAAAATTCTTAACTCACCATTATTATAAAATTAATTGAAAACTAATTCCAGTGGAAATTATGGAAAAAAAGTTTGAACACCTCAACCAGTGTTTTGACATCTGAAGAAGATACACGTCCGGAAAATGTTGATCTTCCCAAACAGAACGACTGGGAATTTGTAAAAGTATATATTTAATTATCATTAATTTATTACCTACATTGACCGCAGTTCAACACGTTTTTAATGCTTCTACTTTAATTCTTACATTTATAGTCTACTTATTTTATAATGTTCAAAATAAACTGTAATATGTGATGTGGTCCAAAGTCATAACTTGACCCAACGATCAACACTCTCCTCTAATTATAATTTTGATCAAAATTGAGTATTAAATCTAAAAATTAATTGTAGTTAAAAAATCATTAATTAATTATTATTACCCAAAAGGTACTTGAGCCTTCATTTGATCCACCTTTACCAATTGAACCGCCGCCAAGGAAATATGGAACATTTGCCAGACGTCCACCAGGGCGGAGACCTGTACCTATCTCAAAACCACAAGTATCCACTACATTAACCAGTCAACCTATTGAATTTTAACCTGGTTTGCTCAACACATATATGATGTCATAAACTAAAAAGCATAAAATTTATTGTACCGTACAGTGTATAGTAATGTTAGAGTTAGACTATACTTCAAACTGGTTTTAGTGGTGTCCATAACTCAAACAGTCTTTTCTAACTCTGTAGACGTCTAAAAAATGTCTTTTTAACGTTTGGTAAGTCCTAAAGACAAAATTGGACATTTTGGGTACGAATTTAAACCTATTTCACATCTTTAGTTGAAATATCAATAAAGGTTCCGTAACTTAAATCCCAATACGGATTTGCCTCGAAATCATATTCACCGTACAAGTTATCACCAATAATTCTTTTTATACTATTCTCAATACTTTTTTTTAGTGGGAAATCTTTATACACCCATAGGAAAAAAATAAAATTTTTAATTTACTCTACATTTGCTGTGCTGAAAGACTTGATCACTATTTCGATTACAGTTAGAGTTTCGAAGGATATGCTTTTATTAAAAAGTCTTCAATTTCATACGCTTTCACTTGCACAAAGTGTAGTCGTTTATTCTCGTCTGTACTTCACGCCCTTAATTTGCATCTCTAAAACATTAGCATAGTCCAACTTATTCGCCAGAATGATTTTCAACGTTGAATGAGTTATTACCGAAAGGGTTGAATTATGTACGAAATTATTCCGAGGTCAAATTTGCTCTCTGTTGACGAGTGATATTAATAACCAAAGAAAATAAAGAGAAATGCTTGCAAAAAAACGTTGGAAATATTTGGCTGTAAATTCTATGCTAATCTTAAACAGTAAGAATTATGTTATAAATGTTTGTTTTCTTGAAAGATTTTAAGAAACTAAATAATATTAATCACGGTAATGAATTTTTTTGTGCTTAACCCTTTTTCAACGTTATCATTATCCCTACTTTAATGATTTTAAAAGCAATTGTGCTGCAGAACTGTAAAATCTAGTAACTTTTTCTTCTAGATCAGCTTTTTCGGGATTACTTCAAAGTTTATTAGCAAATTGGAAATTATGTCCTTGTTATAAAATACTAGTTTCTTTATTTTCTAGTGAAGATGACTATACATTCGTATTCTCTGGATTGGCAGCAAGTCCAGTTTAATCGCATCATCCTTTAGTGATTCCTAAAGAGCTCTTTCTGGGAATTCGAAGAGCAATTCTATCGAGAACCCTCTTATAATAATTAGGATAGTATTCACATAGCTTTGAGTATAATACCTCTGGAATTGAGTTTCATTAATAACTCATTCGCCACCCAGCTCCAGAGTAATGAGGATAAATCCCTTCTTGCGGAAACCATCTGAAACTAGTGTTTTCGTAAAGGCTCCAATAAGTGATTATAAGAACTCATAAATAATATTCATCTATTTATATTTGAAACAACTATCGATTTTAATGTGTACAGAAAATCAATGCTTATTGTTTCTGAAAAGGGACGAAAGGATAAATAAAAATGATATCATTTTGATGTATGTAGAGCATACTTGTATTTAACCATCAAAAATCTATTGGATCTGAAATCATAGGAGATGCTGATTAGGTAGCTTTATCATCATCATCAAGATCTATTATATTTTTGTTGTCATTTTATGTATTTGATTAATTTTATGGTCCAATTGCAATAAGGGTGACCACAGGATTAGTGGATATTCAGCGTTTTAGAGCCGAATTCACATGCTTGATTAGAATTTTAACGGGAGAATCCAACGCATGCTTCTGCATTCATTGTTCTACCCATCGCTCCGAGATGATTAATTAGTTGTCGCCCGGCACTTGTCACAATGTCACTCTTACCACGGCTTTGTCACTTCGGTACAAACACCAGCTGGGTACCAAGGTAAGTCAAATTGCATTGAAACAACTCGAACTGCAACAGTCATGCCATTAATCAAAGAGCAATGTACTAGATTCAATACATTCCACCAATTTAAAAGTTGCATTTATCCCTGTCAAAGTTACAATTGAACAAGAAGTATTTGACAGCCAAGCATCAATTAATAAAGGAACGTTCAGAATGCGTTAACAGTTCAAGAAATGTGGAAAGGATTCAAAGTATTAACAAATATTTTAATCCTTATTTTCACAGTTGGTGTTTTATTAATAATTTGATATCGAGAGGCACACTATTTATATGGTACTTGTTTTTCATCCACCCCACCCTGTTTCGACCGTTGTGCATATTTATTGACCATGCTTGTTCCAGAGTGCGATGTGGCCATTTTCTTTGCAAGTGTGCTACACGTATGCAACTGTGGGCAATGTTGGTAGATGAGTTTCTAGGCTGCGGACAGAGTGATGCATTGCTGCAGAACCGAAGGACCGCATCCCATGGGAATTGAACCCCTTACACCTCACACTATTAGACTTCGCGACAAGAAGGGGGTGAATTATTGGAATATCGACGCCATCGGGCATTAAGTGCTTCAATTAGGAATATTATTGCGATTTGCAACGGGCACACTGTTTCGTGGTTTCCTGATACACAATTAACGACATTCGATCAAAAATTTATCTGTCAATATTTGTCAGCGGTAAAGTTAATTAATTCCGAGACTCGCCGGAAGAAGGAACGATTGCCGCTTCAATATCAAATTGTTTGCTCTCGAAAGTAAATTAATTTAAAAATATTAATAACAATTTTAAATATTCGAAATTCGATTTTCTCATTTATGTAAACAATTTTTGTTTATTTATTCAAAGAAACCCATCAGTTATAGTCCTCGGAAATAATCAAGTTATAAAATAAATAGATCTTTGTGAACGAATTTGAACGAAAAATAAAACAATGTTTTTTAAATGACAAAACGCTTCGTTAAAGTAACAATAATAAATAAAATTATTATTTATATTCTTTTTGGGTAACGATTCGTTTGATCCTAACTAAATCCGTTTATTATGAGATATGACCCTGGTCTTTCATTAATGATAGATATAATGGTCTCCTGTTTTATGGTCAACCATAAACTTTAAACAGATTAACAGTGGACAGTATCTATCTTCTCAACTGCAATAACATACAAATATATAGATATATTCCAGATAGCACAACATTTTGCAGGAAATTCTCAATGATCGGAAGATCACAAGGCAAATAACTAATGGCAAACTTGCGTCAAATGTCGAAACAAAAAATTACAAGAAATGAGAAAAGTCAAACCTATAGTTGTTATAATTGTTCTCCGGAGAATTTTTTTTAACAAACTATATACTACAAAACTTACTTCTAATACCTTATTTTATCAATATGTATTTAATAATTATTATTTTTCCGTTGGAATTAACATTTTCAAAAATTCCACATTTAAACCTATTTGAAATTAAAAAGATCTTATAAAACGTGAAGAAATCGATTAACTTTGTCATGTTTTATAAAAATTGAAGATGAACCAAAATAATAAAATCATTATTTTATATTACAAAAATATCATTACTTTAACTTGTTTACAATAATTTACCATAAGTTTAATTCAATTATTATTTTTCTACAATTTTTAACTAAAATTTTTCTTTGAATAAAATATTTTCAACAAGTTTGTTGAATATTTTTAAGTCCAATTGTTTGCAAATTGAATTTTACGAAACTTCGATTATTCGGAAATTTTTCAATTATATATTCATTAGAATATAAAAACATGAAATAATTTATAAAAAATCTTCGATTAAACATTTTTAAAAAATTAATTCCGCAAAATTCTTAACATGAAAAATTCAGATTTTCAAAAATTTTCATTTAATTATTTCTATAAAATTACGCGAAAATACTTTTAATATTTCATTATTAACTAAAATTTTAACTGAAATTCATTTTTAAATCAATTTTTAATAGAAAATTCTACGAGAATTCAATTGTTTAAATACAAAAATAAATAATTTATTGAATAATTGAATATTTCTTGAAATTGAATTCTTATAAAAAATTTTACCGACATAAGTTTTCATATTGTAGAATTCTTATGATTAGTTTTTACAAAATTCAATTCTTTTAACAATTTTTTACAAAATTTTGAAAAATAATTACATTTTTCGAAGACTGATTAAAATTTTTTTTAAAATAAATGAAAACCTACGATGAGTTTTATTCTTCATAAAAATTATTTAATTCCTAAAAAGTTTTTTATTATTTATAAAAATAATTAATTTCTGTTGAAATTGTAATATTTATGAAAGTATTTCAATGATTCAGTAAAAATTTATCAACATTTTTTTGTAAATAATTAAATTTTTTTTTTAATTTTTATATATAGTAGTAAATATATATTGAAAACAGTTCAATTGTGAAAAATAACTGAATTTTGGAGAACAATTTTATTATTTATATAAAGATAATTGAAATTTTGACAAAAATTGACCTGAAATTCATTTTCATTTTATTATTTATATAAAGATACTTGAAATTTTGACAAAAATTGAACTAAAATTTATTTTCATTTTATTATTTATATAAAGATAATTGAAATTTTAACAAAAATGTAACTTACATTCATTTTTGAATCAACTATTTTAGAAAAAGAAGAATTCAGTCATTTAAATAAAAAAAAATTTATTGAACAATAAAATATTTCTTAGAACATAATTTGCATAAAGAATTTGATTAACAAATTTTTAATTAAATATATTCTTTCGACGAATATTAATAAAATTTTTTTTAAAAATTACATTTTTTGTGAAGTTCAATGTAAATTGTATTAAAAATCAATGAAGTTCTGTAATAATTTTTATTCTTATTTAAATAATTGAATTTCTGGGAAAGTTTTATTATTTATGACAGCAATGAAATGTTTGCGTAAAATTTTATTAATTTTTTTATTGAAGTAGTTAAATTTTTTTGTAAAATTTTACAAAAATAGTAGCTATTGAATATCACTGAATTCAGAAACATTTTTGAAAATAATTAAAATTTTTGAAAATAATTGAATTTCAAAGAAGAATTTTATTACTGTTCAGCATATTATTTGAAATTTTTGACGAAAGTATGAAAATATTTTTAAATTGAATTGTTGCAAATAATTTTTTTAATTTTAAAAATAATTAAATTTTTTTAAGTATTCGTAACTTCTCCAAAATTAAATTTCTCTTAGTGTTTTGACTAAAATTCCTGAAATTGAAAAATTGAACTAATTATAGAAGAATTTAAAGTATTAAAACTTTTCAAACGCATAAAAGTAATAATTTTAGGTTTTGTTGAATAATTAAGAAACTTAAAGAAAATGATTGTCAGAAATAGAAAAAATTGAAGGTTTCGTATTAGAATTCGTGATAATTTTATAGTTTAGAGTTTTTCGCTTTCGATAATTAGATTTCAAGAATAAACACGATAACTTTGGAAAATAACAATTTTCCCAGTATTCCGATCAAAGTTTCCTCACTTTTTCATATTTTTTCCGGGTTTATATAATTCCCGAACATTTCTAGATTTTCCAGGTTTCCAGTTTACGTGGCAACTCTGATAATGTGAAATATAAAAGAAAACATTTGCTTGACGATGAACAACGCACGTTTTTGTAATAATTAAATCTTTTCTGTCTATATGTGTTCCTCCTCTCTAACGTGATAAACTCCAGTCGAATAAATAATAACTATTAATTATGTTTGTCCGTTGGGATCGTCGCCTATGGATCCAAGGCAATAAAGTTTATCACGAAACGGAATTAAACGGTTTATGAGTGCACCGCAGTTTAGTATAGATGGGAAAGTGGACACAATGATAGTAGAGGTACGCGATCATTTGAGAATTCGTGCACACGGATTCATACACCAAAGGGTAGAATGGTCAAATTTGCTGCCAAATAAACATCTCTATATACTATATTATTTTTGCAACGCAAACACTTAATGTAGCTCATTCTGTCAATCTAAATTTACATTTCAATGCACCAACAATTTTATTATTTTCTTTTTTGCCTTTTGTTATGTAGCCTTAAAGTAACGTTTTATACAATTAATTTTTTTAATTACAAGTTAAATTATTGTTTGAAAAACTTTAAACGATTTTTTTTATTCAGTATTTGAAATGCAATTCGTACGCAATAATTACCTGATGGCTATTAGTTGTAAATGGTATAGCGATTACATTGAAATCCATGGTAAAAAGTGAAATTTTATTTTAATTCGTTTCAGCTCAATATCCATTACACATTTACACATTAATTGCACGATGTAACAAGTAAATTGTCCATAACATAATTATTTGTCCATTATCAATGGAATTATATGAACTTAGAACTAGCAGTATAGTAGGATTTTTATCGTTCATATTCACGTAACCACCAACAGACCATTTTGACTTTATACGTATGGACTCTGTCTATTCGTTGCTGCTTATCTCTCTTTCATCAGCCTTCTCGGTAAAAACTTTTATTACCTGCGACCTTAATTTGCCTATATTTATTTTTTATGCGTCTGTAAAAATGGAAATTATTCAGAAAGAAAAAGAGTCGTTAAAACTTTAAACAGGAATGACTTCCCATGTTCAGTTACACTTTTGAGAAAATAAAATTCAGCAATTTTATACTTAACATCCTTTGTGATAGGAGAAAAGTAATATTTGTCAAGATAATGTGTGTTGCTAAATATTGTATAATAGAGCAGTAGGCTAGTAAAAAATCGTAATATTACATCTACTGTAAATCAATTACAGGGCTCGGATCGTCTTTAAGACTCAAAAAAGTCGCTTTAGTCGCATAAATTCACAACAAAAGTCACGAAAAGTCGCAGAAAATTTTCGAAAAAGTCGAAAAAATGTCAAATGAAATTTCAGGAAAAAAACGCCAAAAAGGAAACACGAAATTGTCAAAAAATCAAATTTATCTTCAACACATACTTTAACATCAAACAATCTGGAATAATATTTAATGAAATTTAATAAAATTGCATGGCAAAAATTTAATCAGGTATTTTTAACATTTTTTTTTAAATCTTCAAAATTTCAATTATTTTTATAAATAATAAAATTCTTTTCCAAAATTCAATTATTTAAAAAAAATTTAATAAAATGCCTGTCATAATTTCAATTATCTTTATAAATAATAAAATTCTTCTCTAAAATTCATTTATTTTTAAAAAATAATAAAATTTTCTGCAAAAATATTCAATTACATTCAAAAAATTTTTTTAATTTCTCGTTAAAATTTTATAAATAATAAAATTCATCATGGAAATTCAATTATTTTCAAAACTAAAAAAATTCTCCGCAGAATTTCAAATTTTTTTTTTAATTCTCAAAATTTCAATTATCATTATAAATATCAAAATTCATCTTCTAAATTCAATTACTTTTATCCATTTTTCAAAAAAATTTGTTCAGAAATTCAATTATCTTTATAAATATCAAAATTCTTCATCAAAATTCAATTACTTTTAAACATTTAAAAAAATATATGTTTAAAAATTCAATTATCTTTATAAATAATAAAATTCATCCTAGAAATTTATTTATTTTCAAAAGTAATAAAATTCTTCGCAGAAATTCAATTATTTTCAAAATTTTGTTTTTAATTTCTTTTCAAAATTATCATTATCTTTATAAATAATAAAATTCATCATGGAAATTTAATTAGTTTCAAAAGTTCTGATAAAATTCTATGCAAAATTCAATTATCTTAAAAAATAAGAAAATTTATCGCAGAAATTCAATTATTTTCAAATTTTTTTTTAAATTCTCAAAATTTCAATTATCTTTATAAATATCAAAATTCTTCTTCAAAATTCAATTACTTTTAAACATTTTTTTCAAAAATCGGTTCAAAATTTCAATTATTCTTATAAATAATAAAATTCTTCTCTGAAATTCAATTATTTGCAAAGAATTTTAATAAAATTTTGGTCAAAATTTTAATTATCTTTATAAATAAAAAAATTTATCCTAGAAATTCAATTTTTTTCAAATCCTTTTTTTATAAAATCTTATAATATAAAATAATGATTTTATCACTCATCGATGTCTTCATGTTTTATAACAATTTTTTATAAGATAGATTAATTTCAAAAAGGTCTGAATTTGAATCTTTTGAAGAATTTTAATTCTTATGGAAAAATAAGAATTAAATATTTATTTAAAAAAGAAGTTATTGATGTTTTTTTTTTGAAAAATGTGAAAGAAATCTGTAAATAAATTTAACAGAACATTTTTTTGACTAAAACTTTTTCCTTTAACATTAATTTTTTGTAAATTTTAAAAATTTCTGTCGCATTTTACTAAAAAAAATCTCGGAAAAGTCGATTAGTCGCATCTTTTCACAAAAAAGTCGAAGTTGACATAGTTCGGATGGTAAAGGTTTAGGACTTAAGATCATCTAGTTTAAGCGCAATGGTATTAATATTTCGAAAATTCCATTTTTAAAAATACTAATGTGGAACATGTTCCACTATTTCCGTTTAATTCTGAAATTCGATGTTCGTAAGTATGTAAAGTCTCTATTGACGAATCGGAAGCTCCCTTTTAATTGGTTTAAACCCTTGTCTTTGTATTTTTATGTGCCATCTTTTCTCTTATTTTTATGAGCATCAATTATAACTTTAATTCTGAAAAGACACATCTAGATTTTTTTTTCTGCATTCAAAAAATATTACACAATCTTTATTGCAGTAAAAGTCAGAAATACTCTTAAAATTAAGACCTTCTAACCCAGAAACAGATATATGAGAGCCCCTTTTTCTTGTAAAAAAGAGATGTGGAGAAGAATGAAATACAAAAGGAGCTTGTGAAAACGAAAGGATGGTTAATAAAAGCGAGAAAAAGGTACGCAAATGCATGCGTGTTGCAAAAGCTCGCACGCACTTTTATCCACCGTAATTAAAACGACGGCGTTATCCTTTGGCTAGGGAGAGGAGGTATATAATGCTTGCGCAGTATAATGACAGAGACCGCGAAGACAAGAGAGACCCATATTCCTCGTATGCACTTCCGCATAATGCAGAAGGGTCGATGATTACCCCAAGTTATTGTTTCTGACATGACGATAGGATGCCGCATAAAAATTCTGCATTTACGCTTCATTGTACGGTGTCTTCTAATTTTCTCCAGTATCTTACAGTTATCATTGAAACATTAATTTTCTATTCCAACCCTTTTTTTCTTCTTTTTTATTCTTTATGCCTTTGACAGCTGCAGGGAAGCTGCTTTTTTCAATTAACTATTAAAATAATTAAAAATTTCAAACTTGATATCCAATTTCAAGTAAGAAAATTTATGACTATACAATATACTATGTATTTTCTTAAATTTTTAATATTGTTTGTGATTTTCTTATTTTTAACAATATAGCTCTAATTGTGTTACAAATCCACAAGTTTCAATAAATTGTAATCAATTTTTTTTTAATTATATTAATATTAATTATCAATAAGTGAAAAATTTCCATCTTATAATAAATAAGGTATCCAATATTATTAGTCTCTATATTAGGATAGTTTTAATGATTCTATAATTTTTTGTCGAAAATCTTAATTTTTTCTATTCTGACTGTAATTTTATTTTAAATTTCTTGAACAACTGTCATAAAATTATTACTTATAAATTATTTAGTGAATAATTTTTATACTTGAAAATTTGATAATTAATTCAATTTGAAAAGAGTTCACTGTTACTTAAAAAGTGGATCAAATCATTTTTTTGACGTTTCTAGAAAAATAGTGTTTCCTTTAAAATTTTTATAAAAGGTTAAAAAAAAGGTTTTTCAAAAGGTTTAAAAAATTAAAATTTGCAAATAATTTTATTAGAAATTTGTAAAAACTTAAATTTTTGCAAAATGTTAATAATTCAATTTCTTCTTAAAATCAGTTAAATTTGTCATTATAAATTTAAATAATTTTATTAAAAATAATGAGAGTATAGAAGATTTTATAGTTAAAATCATTATTTTAAATATAAATTAGAGAAATTACAAAATGATTGCAGAAATTTAATTTTTTTTAAAAGTAATAAAATTTTTCTTACAAAAGTTCAATTACGTTCAGATTTAAATAAAAACTCGCCAAAATTACAATTATCTCTAAAAATAACTAAATTCTTCTCAAAAATTTAATTATTTTTAAAATCTTCCTCATTTCAATGATTTTTAATATTTACTATTTTAATAAATTTCCCAAAAGAATTCAATTATTTATAAAAATCAATAAAATTGTACTCAAACATTTCATTATTTTTATAAATACTGTAAAAATTGCAGGTGAGTAGTTTAAATATTAAATTTTTTTCATTAATTCAATTCCTCGAAAAATGCAATTATTATTCTTAAAAATTTGATTAAAATTCTTTAAATTCTTTAAATTCCGAAACATTCAATCATTCAATATATTATTTACTTTTGTATTTAAATACCTAAATAATTTTGAAAACGTTTCAAATTAAAATATTTGAAAATTAAAAGTTTCCGTTACTTTTAACTAATTATTTTTAAGAATAAATTTTTTTTGAAAAATTAAAATTTTTTTTAGATAATTAAAAGTTAAATGCAAATTTGTTCAACTGTCTTACATTTATAAACATTTTTTTTCTTTACTTTTAAAAAAACTTAATTTTATTAAGGCAATTGTAAATAAGAAATAGAAATGATGCAAATTATTTCCTTATGAAAATGAAAATTGAGAATTTTGTTCAAAAATAAAGATAAGTTTTTTTGTAAAGTTAAAATTTTTTTTCCCATTAGAAAAGAATGAGTTTGTGAACAATATTAATTGTTATTGAGAAATAAAAGTTATGCATAAAATGGATATATTTTCTACTTCTTAATCATAATTTTTGAACAAATTAACAATTTTATAATATTTTCAATAAATAAGAAGGAAAATAATTTGCATAAAAATTTAGATCAGTCAAACAAAATTCGTTATCTATATAAAAGCACTTAAAAAAATTATTTGTTAGTCACATACAAATATTATTTTATTATAAATTATGAAAAATACCTGCATATTTTCGATTTGAGAAAGAACCTATTTTCTAAAGAATAAAAAAAAACAAAAGCACAGACAAGAACAAAAAACATAGTTAATTAATAAAACGCAGTAAAAAGTAAATCTTATTTTAAGAACGAGATGAAATTAAAAAAGTCTTGAAACTATAATTGTATTCTTTACTTTTCTCACATTTTATTTACTATTATTTTTAATCCTTAAGCTATTGACAAGTTAGGTTAGTTTTTTACATTGTTGCTAAATACACTGCACTGGCTCAACTCATGTGGTCATTTTCAGAAACGTCCAAATATTGAATTTTCTTTACCGACAGTCGAATGCTACCGAAAAATTATTAATATCGACATCAACATAAAGGCCAACGGTGAATAAAATATAGATTTGCGAAACTTGATTACGAACGAAAAGCACGAGATAGAAAAGGACACAAATATATATCTGTGCTCTTCTAACTCATGCTTTGCGTTCACGAAGCAGTGCGGTGCTTAGGCCTCAAAATACAAAAAAATGTCATTTCGAAACGAACCATAATATATAGTCCGACAATAAAGAAACAAAATACATAACCTCAAATTGTCAAATTCAGTGCTGATAATCAACTTGCTTGGATTTTTACATTCAGCAAAGAATAAAGTTCGAAATTAAGCGAAAGCTGTCTTAAAAAAGTTGCATCTTAAATTAAGGTACCTTTCATAGCTCTATATAGAAGTCTGTCTTTTCACTGTGTGAAAAGGCATAAAAAGAAACAATCACCGAAGTGATGATATTGATTAAATATATTTAATTTGAAAATATTTTTATTTTGTCCTCTTTAGACACATTTGTGCGAGTAAAGCAGCTTTACTAGGAAGCCGAAACATGCGCCTTATAATAACGAAAACGTACGCTCGTCTGTTCTGCATAGAAGGTATTTATTTACCCAACCCCTGGTATTTGCAATTCGAGTGAAAAATAATAACAACAGTCCAGATGAAAAGGCGATAGAAGCCACTATTCCGTGAGTGTAAAGATAAAAGCGCTTTCCAGTCAGAGTATTATCTATATACTCGAAACTAAAATGCGTTCAACATTTTTCTTTTTATTTTATAGATATAACGTTCATTTAATAGAAAACATTTATGTTACCGCTTACATTGTTTTTTTCAATTTTATCACCTCGTTAGTTTAAATACTATTTTGTTTGACAAAGCTTGCACACATATAGATGTATAGAATCAAAAGTGATAAAACGTTTTTGGATTTCTCGCTCGCATAGATATTTTAAGCGGTTTTATATATATGGTTTACAAAAACCATTGAAGTGAATGCTTTTGCATTTCCCTGTGTAATTTTTAAACATTAAATTCATACGTGTATACGGTCAATCCTATACTGAATGACGGATCGCCCGAAAAATTTTCGGCTCTCGTTTATTGCACGCAATATCTGCCCTCTATGTCACACTCTATAAATACTTTTTAGTGTCGTTGAAATATTTTTGGGGAACTTTTACGGAACATTCAAAAAATAAATTTAACATAACATTTTTTATTAGGAAAAAAAATAATCATTTTAAATAATTTTATTATTATATAATCTCATATGAAAAAGGTTTTTTACTATTGCGTTTGTGTAAACGTAGTTTTTTACCTTTTTATGATTTCTTTTATCGTTTATGGAGATTTTAAAGAAATAGTGACAGACCTATTTTGAGGTTATGTCTGAATATTGGTTTTTACCCTTTTATGATTTCTTTTATCGTTTATGGAGATTTTAAAGAAATAGTGACAGACCTATTTTGAGGTTATGTCTGAATATTGAATGTTCCATGTTTGTTTATTGTTTATTTTTTTAATTTAATTTTTTAATTTAAATAAAGTTTAAAGCCATTAGGCCACAAGAAAGAAGGATAAATCTTTACTCTATTTTTTATTAAGGTTATGAGGGAGATATTGCTCGAAAAAAGTGTTTCCCGCCTTTCGTCTCATTCGTAAATAATTAGAGATACTGCATTTGGATTTATCAGGATAATTCGTGTGAATAAAGAATATTCTGGAAATTTGCAAGTAATTTTTGAAATAAATATTGAAAAACGTAATTATAAGAGTTGCATTTTTTTTAGCAAAAGACAATATGGCGGCGAGCACACAAACATTAAAGCAATTTCAATCAGAACTATATTAATTAATCAACTATTTGTAATATAAATATTATTTTTAAATAACAATCGAAAAGGAACAATTAAAAAATTTGTATAGCCTTAACGCATGAAATAAAGACCTCGGAAATCACGTTCACTTTCCATAGTCATGTATACGTGATCAACAACGCAATATAGGCTTACAAGATAAACTTACTTTCACTGACAAGTTTTAAGAGTATTGTACTGTTAGCCAACTTACGCTTTCCAATCATCCGCAGTCATTGCCTGACTCTACGGCACTACGTCTGGAACACTTTTACTTTCGGTATAGAATTTGCCAAATTTTATTTCATTAACTAGCAAAAAAAAGTCAAATTTTTGCAGACTAAACATTTTGTATTAATCATTTTATTAAAGTTTAAATTAATCGATAATGGTGGTAAATAAACAATGGTGCTACGATTATAAATATAGTGCTAATATTTAAACAAAAATTTGCATCATTTTTATGTGAAAAATTAACATTTTTTTTACATATTTAATTAACTTATTGAATTTTAAATTCTACTTTACTTCTTGTATAAAGTAGAATCACTTTGTAATTTACCAATTAATTTTTTTAATTGGAAGAAAATTTATAATTTCTCACTCTCTAAATTTGAATAATTATAAAAATTTACTTAACTTACCCTTTCCATATAAAAAATAATTGTTTATTTGACTTTGGAAGATATAATTTTCTTTTCATTTGAATTAAACAAGTTTTAAATGTTTATTTATTTTAAAGTAAATTTCAATTCAATTTAAGTAAATTTTTAAGTAAAAATCAATCTCTTTAAATTGAAATGTATAGAAATAAAATATAAAAAATCTCTTTATAATTCCAAAGCACGTGACAGAATTGTCTTTTTACGTAGGAGACTTTTGACGTATTTCAAAACAACTTTTCAAGATTTAGAGAGTAGAAAGTGTAAATAGAACTAAAAAGTAAATAATAAAAGGGAAAACAAATCAAATATTAATATGTTCAACGTTTATTAGTTTATTATTTAACTATTTAGCAATTTAGCAATTTATGTCTATCTATATTAATTAGTTATTGAAATTTTTTAACTCTTTTAGTTACAGGAAATTGCCGCAGATATTGGGTCAGAGTTTTCGCATTCCCGAATTTGTTAAAGAGAGTTGATACACTTAAAACAGAGGTACATTATGAACATTTTTGATTAACTATTCATCAATCTTTGCAAATTTTCTAGAGCATTTTCATTTTTCAGTCAAATCGATTATTGCTAAAATTAAATTTTTTATAACTAAATAAAGAAGGATTTATTCTATAAAAATACAATTAATTTTTTACTCTTTTTGTTAATAACTATTTTTTTCTTTTAATATACAACATTTTCTGTAAATTATGTTAAAATTAAAGTTATTTTTTAAAATGTTTAGTAATTAAAAAATATCTTTTAAACGTCTTTTGATAATAATTTCTTGTACAAATAAAAAATGTATATGCGAATTCAAAGAATATATAAATTTTTGACGTATCTCTGGAAAATGTTATGTAAGAAAATTTTGTTTTTGATTTAAGTCGTAAATCTTATACACCCTTTTTGAAAATTAGATTAACGTAAGGAATAGTATTTTTCTTTTATTCAAAAAGCGAAACGAGCAAATTAAATTAATTCTTCCTTTTAACACTTAAATATGATAAATAATTCTGAAATTTTCTTTTTTTTAAATTGCATTTGAAGTTTAACACAAAAGTAAAAGAATAATTAATATAAAAAAAACAGGAGTAGGAGGTTTAACCTGCCTACCCGGTTTTTACCCCCTCTCCGCTAGGTAAACTTTTACTCGCAGTACTCCCCTTCCTATTTTGCAGAATACTGACAATGACCCCAATAAACTGAGTTTTTAAATTACGTACGTAAGAAAATAGCAAATTGCCTTAATAATTTCAAACATGCTGCAAGATTGCCGGAAGCATACAAGAAAAATTTGTTAAAAACTTCTTATTTTGTTTTGTTAAAAATTTATTTTTTATGATTTCTTTTTAAAATCTGAATAACTATGAAGTTTTATAAACTCGAAATGAGATTAAAAAATGCTTTAGATTCATATGAGTAATCAAACGCAAAAGTCGTATATAAATTAATCAGTTAATGATCATTTATCTACTTCTAAAGTGGGAAAATAAATTTAAAACTTCAACTAAATATAGCTTTTTTCATGAAACTTTTATTTTTATATATTTTCATATATTATTTTCATCTTTCCTTGTTAATGTGACATAAATAGAATACTTACTAGACGCTTATTTATAATGAATTGTTTGTTCACAGTATCTTTTTATGACAATGCTGAAATCATGGACACAGGGACAGTCCGTCTTGTAATTTTCTTGGGGATGTTTCTGGTCTTTGTCAGCGACTATAGCTCATTGATATCTACAATTTTTGGAAATAATGCCGAACGGAATTCCACTTTCAAGCTAATAAATGGACAGCCAAAAGCAGAGTCTTCTTCTGAAAAGCTATTCAAAGATGAACTTAAGATTAATTTCGAAAAACGAAACGGTAATATATTAAAATTTTACATTTACTGAAAGGGTACGACGATGATTTAATATTATTATTCTGATTTTTATCAATATCCTACAACAATTTTTAAGGCAATATTTTTATGATGAATTCAATAGCAAAAAAAAATCGATCGTAAAACATTTTTATTTTACTTAAAAATTTGTAGTTTTTGAAATCCGCAGGCGTAATTGTGCGTAGAGTGTATATGTTTTTAAATCCATAAAAAATTGCCTAGTGAAAAAAATTATTTTCCTATAATTTTTGAAGCATTGTTTAGAAAAAAAATTCTTTTTTTTTGAGCTGAAAATGATAAAAATTTGAATTCTTATTTGAAAACATAATTATTTATATTTCTAACTAATTTCAGACCATAATCTTAAATTTTTTTAATTATAATATACAAAATTTCTGATTGGAAATTACTTAGAAAAATAAATACAGTAGTGAGTACTGTGTACTTCCAAGAACTCAGAGTGCAAACTTTTTACAAATAATGTAAATTTTTTTAAATGCAAAATTATAATATAAACTAAAAATCTGGAAGACAAGAGTTTGTTTTATCACAAACAGTTTTTTTGAATGAAAATCGTCAAAAAGTCAAAAATCAACTTTAAAAATTAAGATTCTTTCAATAGACCAAGAGGTTCATAATTTCGTTAATATTTTACTTTTATAATATTATTTTTAAATAAAGTGTGGTAACTAAATTTATAAAACTATTATGCAGTTATTTCTCGTCGTTCCAAGTTGATGACAACAATTAAAACCGCATGCTTGCCTAAACTTATTTGCGAGTTGAAATCACATGTACATCAAGAGCAACTGACTGAGATGGAAACGACATTATTGAATTTAATCAGGTAATGACAACTTAGTTTAATTAAAATTTTTTAATTTTACCATCCGTTGTTTGTTTTTGCAAATGTTAAATGGCGGACGAGATTTTCGAAAATGTCTTGAATTTGCTTCAAAATGAATTTTTTTAAATATTGATTGTTTAATTTTTAAGATTATAAAAGTTCTTTAAATTCAAAATGGCGGATCCAATATGGAGGACGATATTTTCAAAAAATGAATATGCTTCAAAATTAATTATTAAGTATTTCCATTATTCAATTTAAAAATGTTTTTAAATTCTTTAAATTCAAAATGGCTGGTTTAATTTATGAATTAATCGTCACCAGTTAAAAAACGACAGTCATATTGGATTGGTTACTTTGAATTTCATAAATTTAGAAAATCTGGCATCAAATTCGTAATCAGCGACCCGGAAAACTTCAAATAGCAATTTTGTTGCAAATTGAAGCAATTTTCTAAAATCTTGTCAGCCATATTGAATCCGCCATTTTGAATTTCGAAAATTCTAAAAATCTGACGTTTGATTCGTAATCAACAATTCAGGGCTCGGATTGTGCGAATTTTTCGACTTTTTTGTGAAAAGATGCGACTAATCGACTTTTTCAAGATTTTTTTAGTAAAATGCGACTGAAATTTTTAAAATTTTCAGAAAATTAAAGTTAAAGAAAAAAGTTTTAGTCAAAAAAATGTTCTGTTAAATTTATTTACAGATTTTTTTCAAATTTTTCAAAAAAAAAACACCAATAACTTCTTTTTTAAATAAATATTTAATTTTTATTTTTCCATATGAATTAAAATTCTTCAAAAGATTCAAATTCGGACCTTTTTGAAATTAAGCTACTTATAAAAAATTGTTATAATTAAAGATGTTAATATTTAAAGATGACCGAGTGATAAAATAATTATTTCATATTATAAGATTTTATAAAAAAAAGAAATTGGAAAATAATTGAATTTCGGAAAAGATCTTTATTATTTATAAGGATAATTGAAATTTTGAAGAAGAATTTTGATATTTTAAAAAATAGTTGAAATTGTGGGGAGAATTTAGAAAATTGTGAAAATAATTGAATTTCTGCGATGAATATTCTTATTTTTTAAGATAATTGAATTTTGCATAGAATTTTAACAGAACTTTTGAAACTAATTAAATTTCCATGATGAATTTTATTATTTATAAAGATAATGATAATTTTGAAAAGAAATTAAAAACAAAAATTTGAAAATAATTGAATTTCTGCGAAGAATTTTATTACTTTTGAAAATAAATGAATTTCTAAGATGAATTTTATTATTTATAAAGATAATTACAAATGTACAGAAATAAATAAATAAATAATTGTAATTCTTACAAGAAATTTATTAAAATTTCTTGAAAATAATTGAATTACAGAGAAGAATTTTATTATTTATAAAGATAATTGAATTTTTGAATAAATTTTTTTTTAAAATGTTTGAATGTAATTGAATATTGAAGAAGAATTTTGATATTTATTAAGATAATTGAATTTTTTAACAGATTTTTTAAAAATGTTTCAAAGTAATTGAATTTTGAAGAAGAATTTTGATATTTATAAAGATAATTGAAATTTGGAGAATTTAAAAAAAAATTTGAAAATAATTGAAATTCTGCGGAGCATTTTATTAGTTTTGAAAATAATTAAATTACCATGATGAATTTTATTATTTATAAAATTTTGACGAGAAATTTAAAAAAAAATTTTGAATGTAAATGAATTTTTGCATGAAATTTCATTATTTATAAAGATAATTGAAATTATGACAGGCATTTTATTCAATTTTTTTTAATAATTGAATTTTGGAAAAGAATTTTATTATATTTGTAAAAATAATTGAAATTTTGAACAGATTTTTAAAAATAATATTAAAAATACCTAATTAAATTTTTGCCATGCATTTTATGAAATTTTATTAAATATTATTCCAGATTGTTTGATGTTAAAATATTTGTTGGCGAGAAATATGATTTTTTTACAATTTTGACAATTTCGTGTTTCCTTTTTGGCGTTTTTTTCCTAAAATTTTATTCGACTTTTTCGGAAATTTTATGCGACTTTTCGTGACTTTTGTTGTAAATTTATGCGACTAAAGCGACTTTTTTTGAGTCTTAAAGTCGATCCGAGCTCTGACAATTCTAAAAACCCTCAAGTGTAAAATTTTAGCAAAACAAAAATGTTTTATTTAAAATTGAGCTGAAAATGAGATACACTTTTTTTTATTGATTAACTGCTAACTTTCGAGTAATGCATCCATAGCAAACAAACGTGAGTAAGACAACTTGTTTTAGAAACAGTAAATGAGATCGTCATCTTAGCCATTCTCATTCTTAGCGATGTACTTAATGTCCTGGAAAGTTTCGTGCTTTATATTTACTTTTATGCGAACGTAAATGCACGTAACGCGAAATACCGTCATGTAGCGCAGCGGGGTGATTTTATTGGTCAGATCGTGTTGAGTTAAACCGATCAAGATGGAGAAGCTAAAAAGCCTCTGGCATTTATTCGTTATTTCTATACGAGACGTTCGTCGAACTACCAAGTGTATCATGATCGTAAAGAATCCCCTTTCAACAAAAAAGGACTCCTTTGCCAGGATATATAGCGCATAACGGAACACTTCCTTTGACTTTGGGTGATGCACTTTTGTTGAAACTCGGAAATTGCCAAACATTTCTGGTCAATCAAACCATAACGCATAAGTGCATAAACCTTATATCTTCAATTTAGTATAACTGTTGGCGTTTTAAGAGTTGCCCAAGAATTTACGAGTCGAAACTATAACCCTCTAGGAGTTCTCTTATATATTATATTTGGAGGATTTCTTTTTATTAAAGAGGAAATATACGCGTCTATTTAGGTTTAAGAGATTTTCAAATAAAATTCTCAACTATTGAGGTTTGAATGAAAATGAATTTTTTTCGGCACAAATAATAAGTACAGGGCTCGGATTGTGCGACTTTTTCGACTTTTATCGACTTTTTTGTGAAAAGATGAGACTAATCGACTTTTTCGAGATTTTTTTAGTAAAATGCGACTGAAATTTTTAAAATTTTTAGAAAATTAAAGTTAAAGGAAAAAGTTTTAGTCAAAAAAATGTTTTGTTACGTTTATTTACAGATTTCTTTCAAATTTTTTCAAAAAAAAAACATCAATAACTTCTTTTTAAATAAATATTTAATTCTTATTTTTCCATAAGAATTAAAATTCTTCAAAAGATTCAAATTCAGACCTTTTTGAAATTAAGCTTCTTATAAAAAATTGTTATAAAACATGAAGAAATCGATCACTCCGAGTATTGGACTCAGAGCAATCGATGTCCTCATGTTTAATAATAATTAAAGATAACCGAGTGATAAAATCATTATTTTATATTATAAGATTTTATAAAAAAAAGAATTTAAAAATAATTGAAATTCTAGGATGATTTTTTTATTTATAGAGATAATTAAAATTTTGTCAATAATTTTATTAAAATTCTTTGCAAAATAGTTGAATTTCAGAGAAGAATTTTATTATTTATAAGAATAATTGAAATTTTTAACCGATTTAATAAAAAAATGTTTAAAAGTAATTCAATTTTGAAGAAGAATTTTGATATTTTTAAAAATAGTTGAAATTGTGGGGAGAATTAAAAAAATTTGAAAATAATTCAATTTTCATAATGAATTTTATTATTTATAAAGATAATGATAATTTAGACGAGAAATTAAAAAAAAATTTGAAAATAATTGACTTTCTGCGAAGAATTTTAATACTTTTGAAAATAAATGAATTCGAGGATAAATTTTATTATTTATAAAGATAATTACAAATGTACCGAAATAAATAAATAATTAAAATTCTGAGAAGAATTTTATTAAAATTCTTTGAAAATAATTTAATTACAGAGAAGAATTTTATAAGATCCTAAAGTTTTGAACGTTCAAATGAACGAAATTTATTTATTTCTTCTAAAAATTAAATTTTTATTGCTATTATTTTACATCACTATTCAAAAAATTAATTACTGAGTTTGTAAAAGTAAAATTTTTGTTTTTAAATTTTTTTATGAGTAATTTATTAAAATACTTTGAATAAAAAATATTTCGTTCATTTGAACGTTCAAAACTTGGAGATCATAATTTTATTATTTATAAAGATAATTGAATTTTTGAACAGATTTTTCTTTAAAATTTTTAAAGGTAATTGAATTTTGATATTTATAAAAATAATTGAAATTTTAAGAATTTAAGAAAAAAATTTGAAAATAATTGAAATTCTGCGGAGAATTTTATTACTTTTGAAAATAATTGAATTTCCATGATGAATTTTATTATTTACAAAATTTTGACGAGAAATTAAAAAAAATTTTTGAATGTAATTGAATTTTTACAAAGAATTTCATTATTTTTGGAAATAAATGAATTTTAGAGAAGAATTTGATTATTTATAAAGATAATTGAAATTATGACAAGCATTTTATTAAATTTTTTAAAATAATATAATTTTGGAAAAGAATTTTTTTTATTTATAAAAATAATTGAAATTTTGAACAGATTTTTTTTTAAATGTTAAAAATAATACCTAATTAAATTTTTGCCATGGATTTTATTAAATTTTATTTAATATTATTCCAGATTGTTTGATGTTAAAATATCTGTTGGCGAGAAATGTGATTTTTTTACAATGTTGACAATTTCGTGATTCCTTTTTGGCGTTTTTTTCCTAAAATTTAATTCGACTTTTTCGGAAATTTTATGCAACTTTTCGTGTCTTTTGTTTTGAATTTATGCGACTAAAGCGACTTTTTTTGAGTCTTAAAGACGATCCGAGCCCTGAGGTAGCCAAATTTCCAAATTATTAATTTGAAAAATTTTGGTTTTTGGAAAGTATATTTATTTTCAGTTTAGAAGAAGACCATAATATATAGATTTTAGAAGAGTTAAAATAGCAATGATCGTTAATTGCTGTTTAAATATTTTTATAAAACATAAAAGGCATAATGAAATAAAATCATTCTTCTAAAAGAAAGAAATTTTCTGCTTAGAGATACCAGTTTAAATACCATGGCTGAAGTTCCGTCAAGATATCACTTTGCTGCTCACATGGGTCAATTAATAGCAGGGTTAGAAGGTCAAGGATGTCATAACTTCTACCCTACATGCCCACTTCCTGGACTCAGTGTATTAAACATGATGAAGAAAATTAGGATACTTTAAGTGGTGCCTTTTTAAACGTATTTTTATAATATTTTGCTAATAAAGGCTGTGATTTCATATTTTGAAATAATAATATTGCGTTTCATATAGATTAACAAATTTTTTTAGAGTGTTTTAAGTATTTTGATTTCGCAAGAAGAAAAATTGTTTTCAAACTTTACGTTCAAATATTGTCTTATATCATTTAAATGAAAATAAGTATTTTTTGTAAGTTGTTATTTTTTAAACATATGTAAATTGTTACATTGATTTGTTATAATCTTCGTAAATAATGAGAAATAAATAAACCCAATAAAGCTGTATGCTTCCAAAATGTTTGCCATTTATCGTGAAATTTAAGGATGACTTCACCTATCAAAATGCGGAGACTCATCGACAACATGTGGATGCTATAATAGTTTTAACTGCAGCCAAGACTGTTGGTTCCTTTTGGAAACGGAGTTATGGAGGAAATTTAGAACCCATTTTATTCGAAAATTAAGAACGTGACTAAATATCTTCCCCAAGAAATTGATAATATTTGCAGCTACAAATCAAAAAAATCACTGAGTTTTCCAGGATTTTTCTAACTAGACACATGTTTTATTGACAATTCGAGATTTTTCAGTGTGTTTTTTTAGAACCTTGGTAGCTTTGATGAAACAACACAATGGAGAAATAAAAATGAAACACAATAGATTTTCACAGCAGAGTTTAAATTTCGTTAGCATTTATACGGAGAACAAGAGTTTGCAAAAAATCGGAGTCAACAACTTCCGGTTTCTTTTTTATAATTAGAAACGTCCTTATGCATTATAACAATAATGGAGTGTGCTTCGAACGCCTGGGGATATATCGTTTGACATCAAAGCGACGCCCTAGCCAGCATGCAGCAGAGCGCGACTAATGAGATTCACTTTACAGTTTACCCTCGCGATGCTTACTTCGATGCACAGAAGACTCTTTACTTACACCAAATACCGTACACTACGATAATATCAATGATAAATGCATTTATCTCCACTAAAGAGCAAGCCTTTTGCGAGGAGCACTGTGTTTTTTATTTTCATTCTAATAGTTGTAAAAATCACTTTTCATGAAATATGCAAAAAAAAATGTTAAATATAGCACTTTTTAAAAAGTGTATCTATAGTTAATAATAAAATTGAATCTAACCTTATTGACTGACAAAAAAATATATTAAAAAAGCATTATAAACATTATAGTGTTAGCATGGCTCGGATTGTGCGACTTTTTCGACTTTTTCGACTTTTTTCGACTTTTTTGTGAAAAGATGCGACTACTCAACTTTTTTGAGATTTTTTTTTAGTAAAATGCGACTGAAATTTTTTAAATTTTCAGAAAATTAAAGTTAAAGGTAAACGTTTTAGTCAAAAAAATGTTTTGTTAAGTTTATTTACAGATTTCTTTCAAATCATTCAAAAAAACATTAATAACTTCTTTTTAAAATAAATATTTCATTATTATTTTTCTATAGGAATTAAAATTCTTCAAAAGATTCAAATTCAAACTTTTTTCAAATTAAACTACTTATGAAAAATTGTTATATAAATAATTAAAGATGACCGAGTGATAAAATCATTATTTTATATTATAAGATTTTGTAAAAAAAAATTTTTTTAATAATTGAATTTCTAGGATGAATATTTTTATTTATAAAGATAATTAAAATTTTGACCAAATTTTTATTAAATTTTTTGCAAATAACTGAATTTCAGAGAAGAATTTTATTATTTATAAGAATAATTGAAATTTTGAACCGATTTTTTAAAAAAATGTTTAAAAGTAATTGAATTTTGAAGAAGAATTTTGGTATTTTTAAAAATAGTTGAAATTGTGGGGAGAATTTAAAACACTTTGAAAATAATTAAATTTCTGCGATGAATTTTCTTATTTTCTAAGATAATTGAATTTGGCAAAGAATTTTATCAGAACTTTTGAAAATAATTAAATTTCCATGATGAATTTTATTATTTATAAAGATAATTGAAATTTTTAACAGATTTTTTTTAAAAATGTTTAAAAGTAATTGAATTTTGAAGAAGAATTTTGATATTTATAAAGATTATTGAAATTTTGAGAATTTAAAAAAAATTTTGAAAATAATTGAAATTTTTGTGTAGAATATTATTATTTTTGAAAATAATTGAATTTTTATGATGAATTTTATTATTTATAAAATTTAGACGAAAAATTTTTAAAAAATTTTGAATGTAATTGAATTTCTGCAAAGAATTTCATTTTTTTTAAATAAATGAATTTTAGAGCGGAGAATTTTATTATTTATAAAGATAATTGAAATTATGACAGGCATTTTATTAATTTTTTTTTTGCAAATAATTGAATTTCAGAGAAGAATTTTATTATTTATAAGAATAATTGAAATTTTGAATCGTTTTTTTTTTAATGTTTAAAAGTAATTGAATTTTGAAGAAGAATTTTGGTATTTTTAAAAATTGTTTGAAATTGTGGGGAGAATTTAAAACACTTTGAAAATAATTGAATTTCTACTATGAATTTTCTTATTTTCTAAAATAATTGAATTTTGCAGAGAATTTTATCAGAACTTTTGAAAATAATTAAATTTCCATGAGGAATTTTATTATTTATGAAGATAATGATAATTTTGAGGAGAGTTTTAAAAAAATTCTTTCAAAATAATTGAATTTCTGACAAGAATTTTATTAAAATTCTTTGAAAATAATTGAAATTTAGCCGAGAATTTTATTACTTTTGAAAATAATTGAATTTTTATGATGAATTTTATTATTTATAAAATTTAGACGAAAAATTTTTAAAAAAATTTGAATGTAATTGAATTTCTACAAAGAATTTCATTTTTTTTTAAATAAATGAATTTTAGAGGAGAATTTTATTATTTGTAAAGACAATTGAAATTAATTATGACAGGCATTTTATTAAATTTTTTTAAGTAATTGAATTTTTGAAAAGAATTTTTTTTATGAAAATAATTGAAATCTTGAACAGATTAACAAAAAAATTTTTTAAATACCTGATTAAATTTTTTCCATCCATTTTATTAAATTTTATTAAATATTATTCCAGATTGTTTGATGGTAAAGTATGTGTTGGAGATAAATGTGATTTTTTTTACAATTTCATGTTTTCTTTTTGGCGTTTTTTTCCTAAAATTTCATTCGAATTTTTTCCGACTTTTTCGGAAATTTTATGCGACTAAAGCGACTTTTGTTGTGAATTTATGCGACTAAAGCGACTTTTTTTGAGTCTTAAAGACGATCCGAGCCCTGAGTTAGTATAGTGAGTAGTGTTAAAGAAAATAAGAATTGTTTTAATTTTGAAATGAAAAAAACTTTTAGTGCAAAAGCTCATTAGTAGCTTTAGTTTGTTAAAAGTCATGCCCGTGGTAAGACGAAATGAGAAGACGTGATACAAAGCGAATAAAACAGAACCTCTTGTCCGCAAAAGTTAAGTTCTAACTTGAATTGCTTTGAACGAATTTCTGAAAAGCTCTTTTTGCTCTCTCGCTAGTAAGAGGGGTGCTTCGATGATTTCGAAGGCGATATTACTTTCTTTCTTTCCATTGCTTTTCATTCGTTACGAGGAAATGTATATACTTCTATGTATATATCTGAAGAATGGCTACGTAGCCTTTTACTTCTCCGTTGGCCTTTATTCTCGCGGTATATTTTGCGCTTCTAGTGGCCTTTTGCATTTGAGATTACGATTCTCCCAATTTCATAATCGGGATTATCAAAGCGATACATCAAACCTACTCCTTTCTGAAATTGCTTTGTCATCTCCTCTCTCGTATCCCAGCTTGCTCTCGCACTCCATTAAAGTAATGAAGACATCGTGCTTGTTGTGACGCTTGAAAGTCTAAAGGGTTCCTCCGAAGGAATTTATTCTGTGTGAGGGAGTACTAAACTTAAAACAAACTGTTCCTCACCCTATCTTCTGACTCTCATTAATACTCTACTTTATGGTTCACAGAATTATCCGTATTAACTGTTTAGAGATATTATCCTATCTTTACAGAAATTATTTTATTGTCAAACTTTACATTACAATGATTGACTAATGTTTAGAGGGAAGGTTTATAAACTTAATCATTTTTATTTCGATGATACCAACATTTTTCACTCCGCACATTATATATATATAAATTTTTCTTTTAAATATATCCAAAAGAAAAATTTTGGAAGCATTACATAAAGCTAATACTATATCTACCTATGTTACAAAAAAAAACAAAAATTTTGGTATTCAGGGTTGCCACGAAACCTGGAAATCTGAAAAACCTGAAAATATCAGAAAATTTTATAAAACTTAAATAAAACTGAAAAAATCAGGAAATTTGGATCGAAATCCAGAAAAACTGTTGTTTTCTAATTGTATTTATTCTTGAAATCTAATTTTACGTTTAAATAATTTCAATATTAATTTAATTTTAAAAGAGTTGCCTTTAAGATTTTTATAATATTAAATGAACTTGAAAAGATTTTCATTTTAAGTTTAGTAAAATTTTAATTTTAAATGAATTTGCCAAGAAATTTTTAAAAACCTAGATTTAAAAAAAATGTTAATAACTAATATTGTTCTGAAATTAGTTAAATTTTTGAATATATATTTTTAATTGATGTTTAATAATAATGGATTTATAGAAGAATTTTATTGAAAAATACTAAAACAAGTTGACTTTCTGCAGTAATTAGATATTACTGCAAAAATTCAACTATTTTTTTTTATTTCTTCTTCAAATAATTAAATTATTTTAAAAAATTTTCATGAAATTCTTTTGTAACAATTCAACTTTTTCAAAATAATTTTAATAAAATTCTTCGTGGAAATTAAGTTAATTTAAAAAATTTGTCAAAATTCGATTACTTTCAGTAAATTTCAGTAAATTTCACTAAAGAATTCAATTATTTAAAATGAATTATAGTAAAATTAGTCTCAAGAATTCAATTATTTTCAAAAGTAATAAATTCTTCGCAAAAATCAAATTATGTTCTAAAATTTACAAAAATTCTATTCAAAATTGGAATTATCTTTACAAATAATAAAATTTTTCCCCGAAATTCAATTATTTAGAAAAATTTTAATAAAATTCTTGGCAGAATTTCAATTATTTTTACCTATACTTTATAAAATTTGTTTTTTCTAATTTCTCGAAAACTAAAATTATTCTTAAAAATTTTATTAAAGTTTATTAAGAGAATTCAATTATGATTTAAATTTTTAGAAATAATTAGATTTCAAAAGGTTTTAAACTATAATCTTTGAAAATTTGAATTTTTCATACTTTTAAAAAATCAATTTTTTTTAAAAAGTTTTCTTGATACTTTTTTTCTGTAACTTGATCAAAAATTATTTTCATGATTATGATTATTATTTTTATAATTTTTAACAAAAAGACTTCTTTAAATCAATTAATTTTAATAATTTTCAAAAATGTTTTTCGACAATTTTCAAATCAATTTGTTTATAATATTTAATTTTACGATATTTCAATTATTCGTAAATTCTTTAATTAAATATATTTAAGGAAATAGAAACTTCAAATTTTATCTATAATTTTAATTGAAATTCATTTTAAAAATTAATTATCTGAAAATTCTACGAGAATTCAATTATTTAAATACAGCTTATGATAATTTATTGAATAATTTAATTCTGGTAGAAAATTTTATCAGAATTTTTTATAAATAATAGAATTCTTTCGATGAATTTTAATAAAATTATAAAGAATAATATTACATTTTTTTAGAAATTCGATAAAAATTGGTATTGGAAATAATTGAAATTCTGCCATGAGTTTTTGAAATTTGAAATTTTTTTGGAAAAATAATTTCATGTTCGTGTAGAATATTTTATAAATATTTGTTTAACAGAAAACTTTTTTGATCATTAAAATTAATATTTTATTAAATAATTGAAAGTTTCTTGAAATTGATTTTTCATAGAGAATTTTATCAAAACACATTTTTAAATAATTAAATTCTCTTGACAAATTGTAATAAAATTTTTAGAAATAATTTCATTTTTCGAGAAATTTGATAAAAATTGTACATATATTAAAAATAATTGAAATTCTGCTACAAATTTTATTAAATTTTTTCATAAATGTTTGAATGTCGGAGAAAAATGTTATTATTTATAAAAGTAATTGAAAATTGACAAGAATTTTTGTAAATTTTTAAACATAATTGCATTTTTTTAATGGTGTGTTTGTTTTTAATTCGTTGAATTTTTAAAACATCAACTTAAAAATACTAATTTTTTACAATTTTTTAAAATAACAGTCAAAACTAAAAAGCAAAATTTACTTAGAATCTTAACAACGTCCATATATAAAGTTCTTATTATACTTCGTTTTACGACCAAAGTTTCTTCACGTGTGTAATAAACTAAATCAAATAACGTGTAGAAGTTAAACTTTGAATAGTTCTTTAAGTTGAAGGAAATGTATAACATATAATGTCATTAAAGTTGAATTTTACTTTCGAAAAATCCTCAAGTAATGTGATCTTAAATGACATAAAAATTTGAGAATTTTCACTTTTCATGAATCGTCATATTTCCACGAATTGAAAACTATTCATTAAAATTCAAAGTATTTCTGACTGAATTTCAAATGATATCCCGTGAGATAAGACGTACATAATAAGCAGTCATGCACGTATTTGAGTATATTACGGTAAATTGTTGAAAAATGCAGTCGAAAAATTCGAGAGAAGCAAATTCTTTTTCCTCGAAAGTGAATGACAGAAAACTTGAACATATAGAAAAAAAGGGAGCAAGGAAGTACATGAGTCTCTCCGAAATCGCGAGAAGCACTTTGAATAATATCACGATTCAAAGTCGCCAAAAGATTTTATTTCTCGCGGTTCGTGCACTGTAACTGCTGCTGCGGTGCCAGTCAGTCCGTCTGGCTGAGTTTTCTTTTCATGCCTGTAAAACAAGATTAAACCCTTGCTCTGTCTTAGTTTCAGCTTTCAGGCGAACTAATATTCTGCATAATTAAGAAACATTTTCGCAAAAAATTATACACTATATTTACATCTAGTCGATATTTAATTAAAACTTTTTCTCCTCCGCGTATAAAGGATCTACAATGAAAAAAAAATTTATTTGACTCAAGTAATTCAAATTATTTGAAAAATATTTAATTTATTCAAATACTTTTTAGTTGGATCAAAAAAATATGCATTTGATTCAAATAACTTGAATTATTTGAATCACACTTATTTGAACCAAATAAATCGTATTTGATTCAATTAAATAATTAATTGAATTGAATTAATGAATTTATTTAATAGAAATAATGAGTTACTTGAAACTAATCGTTTATTTATTTCATTCAAATATTTCGTATATTTGATGCAAATAAAAATTATTTGACACAATAAATTGATTTTATTGATTCTAATAAACTTAATTATTTAATCCGAATAATTCATTATTCAAAGCAAATACACTATTTTATCAAGATAAATAAAAAAATATTTCAATCAATTAAATAATTATTTGAAACGAAAATAATGAATTACTTGAAACCGTTCATTAATTTATTTCACTTAAATATTTCATTTATTTAATACAAATAAAAAATATTTCGACAAATAAATGTGTTATTTGTATTTATTTGTGTTTTAAGCGTTATATAAAATAATAAAATTGTGTGTTGTGTTGTGAATAAAAATTGTGTGAACATGTTTATAAATAATGTTAAAAGTCTGTTGAAAAATCAGTTAATGTATATAATATATACATATAATATAATAATATATTAATGAATTAAAAAAATACTAAATATTAAAAAAAAAATTTTGTTTTAAATATAGAATGAAATAATTTTCGTAATTGATTCAAATAATTATTTACTAGTTTGAAATATTACATTTATTTGATTTGTATAATGTCAATAATTGATTCAAATAATTATTTATTAGTTTGAAATATTCCATTTATTTGGTTTAAATAATTTGTATTTGATTCAAATAAATAGTTATTTGATTTATTTGGATCAAATAATTTTTTTTCAGTGTAATATTGTTAACAAAAAAGGGAAACACTGATTAAACGATTACCCTCCAAGTGAAAAGATAAGTCAGTGTGAGTCGGCTGTCAAATAGATTTTAAATGGACAGAAACTTTTTTGATTTGATATTCGTAGGGCAGGAAAATTTCTCTTAACGGTTCAACTAATGCTTTGTAAGAAATTAAAAGACAGGAAATAGAAGGTAGAGTATTTTTTTTTCGTGATGCTGAATCCTCCCTTCTGAATCATCTGATTTGAAATAGAATCTAAAACGATTTAACAATGGCACTTGTTCTTCTGAATGTGCTGTCATTCGCCGACATATAACACGATTTCGAAGCGATTTCGAAGCGTAACGCGACACACTGGTGTTTGTTTCGATTGCATTTCGCGTTAAGCGTGAAGGGTGGAGTGCAGTCACGTTTGCAAGTGTTGCTGGTCCAGGGGTTCTGTCACTCAAGCATCAACCAGCCATAAGGAAAGGCCATTGTACTGTCAACAAAATACAACATAGAAATAGAATCGTGGTAGTTCTCTGCTCCTGTTACGACAAATAGGGTGGTCTGATTGGATGCCAGTCGCGACGATTCTGACGATCCTCACGATCCTCACGATTGGTATAGCCGTCAAGTTGAAGAATATGCTGTGACTTGATATTAATTTGAGTGGTTTCCACAAGAACGATTACGTTCTATCAATTTTGCCATTCAAGTGAAATTTTCATTTTCTCGTCTTGTATTAATTAATTATATTAAATTCCGATTGTGATTGATTCTCTATGAAGTAATCATGCTGAAAATCTATTCAATGATTTCTCCAGACATTGGGGACTTGTAGTACCAATAGATTGTAATTCTTTCTTCAATCATTATTAGCTGTTTCTTTCTTTCTTTCTTTCTTTCTTTCTTTCCAATTGCAATTAAGCAAAAAATACGATTGGGGTACAGTTTTTCTAAAACAAGTTTTCTAATTTTTTCTAATGAAGTTCAACTTCTAAAATAATTTTTTCTAATGAAGTCTAATTTCTAAAAAAAATTTTTTCTAATGAAGTCCAATTTCTAAAATATTTTTTTCTAATAAAAGTTAATTTCTAAAATATTTTTTTTTCTAATGAAGGTTAATTTCTAAATCTTTTTTAAATGTAGTTAAAATTGTTAGTTTCAAGTAACTTATTATTTGTATTAAATAAATTCATTAATTCAATTCAATTAATTATTTAATTGAATTAAATACGATTTATTTGGTTCAAATAAGTCCTCAAATTTTTATCGTAAACCGGAAAAATTGTTATTTTCTAAACATATTGTATTTATTCTTAAAATCTATAACTGTCGAAAGCAAAAAGATCATAAAACTATGAGTTTATCACTAATTCTAATTCAAAACCTTCAATTTTTTCTACTTCTGACAATCATTTTTCAACAACTATCTTAAAATTATTACTTGGAAATTATTTAATAAATAATTTTACTCAAGTGTTTCAAAATTATTTCAGTTTTAAAAAAGTTGAGTTTACAACTTTCCTAATTAAATCAACTTCAAAAGTTGATCAATTGGAAATTTTAGAAAATTTCTGGAAAATTTCATTTTTCAATAAATTTAATTAGAAATTTTTAAGAACTTAGATTTTTGAAAAGTTTTAATAAAATTTAAATTCTTTTGAAACTAGTTAAATTTCCCAATATATTTAATTAATTATTTAAAATAGTGGATTTATAGAAAAATTTTAATTCAAAATAAAAAAAGAAATGAATTTTTGAGAAGTTAGAAGTATTTCAAATATTTTAAAAAATTAATAACATTCATCTCTGAATATTAGTATAAAATTTTAGTAAAATGTACGCAAACATTTAATTATTTAAAAAAAAATAGTAAAAATTTCACAAAAAATCAATTATTTAAAAAAATTTTATAAATTCCATTATTTCGATAAAAAAATAAGATCATTACAGAACTTCACTTATTTTTAATACAATTGAAATTGAATTCCACGAAAAATGTAATTATTTTTCGTACAACTGGGGTTATTTTAATTTAGTATTTTATATAAGAAATCATACTACCAAAGGATTTTGCAAAAAAAAATTTTTTGCTAATGTTATTAACAATTGAAAATTTTAAACTTATTCAGTTAAAAAATTAATTTTTTAAAAACTTATTGACCGATTTAAAATTATGAAGTTGCATTTTATTTGTCTTGTAATGAAGTATAACTGACATTATTTTCAAATAAAAATATTTAATTTTAGTGCAAAAAGTAATTGTTTATTTATAAACAATTAAAAATAAACTGGATTTTTAGTCATTTTTCAACTTAAAATATCATCGATGATATTTTAAGTTGAAAAAATTACTAAAATGTTCTTCACGGACCAATGAAAAATATCCCGTTGAAAAAAAAATTTCATGAAGTTTTTAATAGTTTAAATTTAAGCGTTATATTATTATTAAAGCATATAACTTTTTTTACAATATTACATACTTTATAACGTTTTTTTCATTTTAAAGAAAAAAAATCAGTATTCAGTTTGTAGGTTCCTCTATTAATGATAATTTTTTTGATTTATTTAGTATCAGTAGTGTAAATCAATTTTAGTCAGACGTGAAACTGAAATTTAACTACTTTTTTCTGTTTTCATTTTAAAAATAAGATCCGTGATGAACATTTTAGTAATTTTTTCAACTTAAAATATCATTTAGAACACTATTTATTTTGTTTATAAATAAACAATTTCATTTTGCACTAAAATTAAATATTTTTATTTGAAAATAATGTTAGTTATACTTCTTTTCAAGACAAATTAAATGCAACTTCAAGATTTAAAATCGGTCAATAAATTGAGAAATTAATTTTTCAACTAAATACATTTAAAATTTTTAATTGTTAATAACGTTAACAAAAAATTTTGTTTTCCAAAATCCTTTGGTAGTATGATTTCTTATATAAAATGCGATTAAAATTATCTCATTAGTACAAAAAAGAAAATTAAAAGGATTTGGGTGGCTCCTTTCAGAAATTCTGACTCAATATTCTGTTTTAAGAAACATTTAATTATTTAATAAATAATTTATTTTTGAATTTCAATAACTGAATTATGTTAGAATTTTCTAAAATAAATTATATAAAATTGAAATTCAGTTAAAATTTTCGTCAAAATTTAAATTATCTTTATAAATAACAATCTTTTCCAAAATTCAATTATTTTCAATATATTCTCCTCAATTGAACAATTTTCAATATCTATTATTATAAAAAAATTTTCCAAAAGAATTCAATTATTTAAAAAAATGTTTATTTTTTACTCCATCATTTAATTACGTTTTCATTCATAATACAAATTTCACGGAAATTCAATTATTTTCATAACTAATATAATTCTTTTTAGAAATGAAATAACTTTTATAAACAATAAAACTCATCGTACGTTTTCATTTTTTTTAATTCAATTAATAATCAAAGTCTTTAAATTGAATTTTTCTTCAAAATTTTGTAAAAATTTCTCAAATGCTCAAATGCTGAACATTATATTATATTAGAATATTATTTATTTTAGTAAAAAATTAATGTTTTAAAATCCTCAAATAATTTACATTCTTTAATCTGGAGAACTTGGAAAAGTCAGCGAATTTTGAATAAGGAAAATCTGATTTAGTTTCGATAAATATTTTTTTTATTTTCCAAAGTCTATCACGATAATCATAATTAATTACATATGAAGTTAAAGTAAAAATTGAATTTTATTATTAATTACTGTCACAATTAATTTTTAAAAAATGTATTATTTAATTTAGAAAGTAATTCCCCTAAAATTTCATTTATGTTAAACATAATTATTATTATGAATTAGTTATTTTTTATTTTAACGTATTCTTTAGTTTTATTATAAAATTTTTAAAATTCACATTCATGTTTTAAACATTTTATGAAGCAATAATTCTAGTACAGTTCTTTGTTGTTCGGCATTTACCCACTTGAAATTTTAACGTAATTGTACATGTATATATATGGTTCAGCACCTACTTCTACTTAGATGAAATTCTTTCCCAAATACCAGTTTTCTTTCTTATTTATGTTTAACACAAAAGCGCATAAATGAAACATAAACTAAAATATATGTGACACTCTTAGTAGTCACATTTCTGTGCATTTGAAAATGGAAAGCAATGCTACTGCATTTTCTTTATATGAAATTTCACCATTGCTCGAATTGATATCTTTTATTGCACTGCATTTCATTCAAGCGGTAATGAAACCACGCCTCGAACTTATATTTGTACTTCCAAAGGAGCGAAAATATTTTACATGAATTCTTAAATTAGAAGTTTTATATGTATACACCCCTTAGTGCCAAGAAAATATATAAGCAGTTATAAGTTTGGGTTCAAAACTTATTTTTATTCCTCTATTATGATGCATGCAGCATGCGCAAAAAAATTAGCATGTTCTTTAGTTTTTCATTAGATGAAATACATTATTGGCTCCTTCCTCTAGACAGATATCCAAAACTATCGACCATGACCTGGGGCTTTAGATACGTCATAGCACGTCTCTAGGGTACAACTATGCCTTTGATGTTATGTACGTATTCTGATCCGACTACGCCAGTAACTAATAGGTGAAGACTAATACTTGCACGTTTGAATTATCAGCGCATTACGACAGTACGTATACGTTTATCCAGAAACTAGAATTTCGAAACAGTGACCACCCAATGAGATTCAAGTCAATATTTAGTTGAATATGTACAAGCACCTATCTTCAGTATAGGGACATGCTCATTGTCAGTGGGACATATCGTAGAATTGTAATTACGGTTTGAGATTATCCACTCTAGTGTGTGACACGGTTACTTCATAAATGCAACAGCTCAACTGTCAGCATTTTATATCTATAATGGGAACAATAACACAGTAAATCGTGAGGTATTAAAAAAGTGTTGCAGATTAAATTAACATCAAAAAAAATTAAAATAATCAATTTTTGGTGTTATTTTTTACAAAGAATGAAATTTTAGTTTATTAACATTTTTTTATAACTATTATTCCTAAATTCTTTAATTAAATGCATTTTAGAAAATAAAAACTTCAAATAATACTCAAAAAATTCAATTAAACTTTTTCAAAAATATTAAGGCCATTTGAACCATTATGACGTCATATGTGCATAGCATTTGCCCTAATACTGTGACGTCATAATGGTTCAAATACCCTAAATTTCAAAATTCACTTATTTCCAAAGAGTTCACTTTATATTTCTCTTAATATTCAATTATAATCTAAAATTTTAACTGAAATTCAGTTTTTCGAAATGAAAATCAATTTTTAACTGAAAATTCTACAATAATTTAATTATTTAAATGCAAAAGTAAATAATTTATTGAATAATTGAATATTTCTCAAAATTCAATTCTCATAAAGAATTTTAGTAACAAATTTTTTAATAATTCAATTCTTTGGTCGAATTTTATTAAAACTTGCATGAACGTGAATTCAATTACAATTGTATGAAAAATAATTTAAACGCTGCGATGAGTTTAATGAGAATTTTCAATTTTATTCGTTTACAATTCAATTTTACAAAATTTCAATTATTTGGAAATTCTGCATTTAAATATATATTGAAAAATAAAAACTTGAAATAAATTCAATAAAAATCCTATTAAACTTTTAAAAAGAATTATTTTTACAGAATTTTTTTGTCAAAAATATGAAAAATTAAGAATTTCAATGATTTTAGTTTGAAACTTTTTGAAAATTTAATTATTTCTAAAAATCCACGTTATAATGGTTTTAATACTGAAGTATAATCTGAAACTTTAATTAAAATTCATTTTTAAAACCATTTTTATTAGTAAATTCTACGAGAATTCAATTATTTAAATACAAAAATAAATAAGTTATTAGTTTTATGTTTCTTGAAATTAAATTCTTATAAAAAATATTATCAACAAATTGTTTAAATCATTAAATTCTTTGGACGAATTTTAATAAGATTTTTGAAAAATAATTCCATTTTTCGAGGAATTTGATTAAAATTGCATTAAAAATAATCAAAATTCTGCAATGAGTTTTATTATTTATGAAAATAATTGGATTCCTAAAAGAAGTTTATTATTTATAAAAATAATTAAATCCTTGTAGAAATGTTATTATTTATGAAAATAATTGAATGTTTGCGTTAGAATTGTATTCAAATTTTTTTAAATAATGGAATTCTTTTGAAAAATTTTTATTGAAACAGTACATATTGAAAATTATGGAATTTTAGAAAACTTTTAAAAATAATTGAATATTTGCTTAGAATTTGATTAAAATTTTGTAAAATAATTGAATATCAGAGAAGAATTTTATTATTTATGAAGAGAATTGAAATTTTGACGAGAATTTTTAAGTTATCGGAAAAAAAAATAATTTGTCATTTTCTGCCCATTGTCGGCTGAGGTTACTTTTTATTAATTGTGAATTAAATTAATTTTCATTATCCGGATAATAATTGAAATTGTTCTAGTAGCAGATAGTCTGGGACTAATTGAAAATAATTGAAATTTTGACAAGAATTTGATGAAAATTTTGTAAAATAATTGAATATCAGAGAAGAATGTTATTATTTATAAAGAGAATTGAAATTTTGACGAGAGTTTATTTAAATTTTTGAACACAATTAAATTTAGTAACTATATTACTAAGTTAGTTAGTGTGTTGGTAACTAAGTTAGTAACTAATTTACAATTCTCCCTGGAGAAGCTAAATTCGTTGAATTTTTACAAATAGTTGACTTTAGTGTTTTGTTTAAAATAAAATTTCATTCCTAGGTAAAAATAACACCATAATAGATTATTTTAATCTTTTTTGGTGTTAATTTAATCCTAGAGGGATTAAACTGTTGCAGATTATTTTAATCCATTCTGGTGTTATTTTAACACCTCACGTTTTACAGTGTAAGGTAATAAACTGCTTTCATTAATATATTGTGCCTTATACTTGAATTAAGAACAATTTGAATATTTTTTGAAAAATATATTTATTCAACAAATTTACATTACGCGAATGCATTTTTGACATAGAACATGGCTCATCAGAATTACAAGATATAAACGTTGCTTTTTATTTCTTTTACGTAAAGAATAGTCAACAATCATAATTTACTGTAAAAAGTATAAATATAATTTATTATATTGCTACTAGTATTAAGGGTATATCACAGTCGTTCCCCTTTTCTTATTTTCACATAAAAGTTTTATTTTGAGAAAATTGGTACGACTTCGAATTGCCCTTAACAGTATTTTTAAACTAAAAATCAAAAATATATGTCAATTCTGAAAAATATTCATGGATACTCTATCGTTAATACAGGTGTACTCTTTTCAATATTGGTTGCTTTTAAAAGAAGCATAGAAATAAATAAATATCTTACAACTAAAAAGTCATAAAATAAGCGATACTTATTAAGAACTGTTCAGAACAGATTTCATGTCCTTCATTCTTTTCTAACTCAATCTTATGACTGCGTTTATATTTACATTCTCAAAAAAAAATCTATCCTTCTTCTTCGGAAATTTTCAGGTCAATTCTCAAAAAAGCCTATCCTGAACAGTTCTTTATAAAATGAATTGGCACATCCAACAGTTCAACCAGAGATCCAGTGGTTACAGGATTTGAATTGGTTTTAATAATTCTGAGACATGAATAAATTTCAATTTTGATAAAAAAAAGTCACCTTTCTCTCTGACACTTAGGAAAAATAATCTGTTTGCACTTTGCAGCTTCTCTTCCATCTATTAAAAAAGCGAAAAAACTTTTAAGAGCGCATTAAATACATGTTCAAGTTTAATATACATGACATTTTAATAAACCTGTAGTAAAAATAATTAATTTTTGACGAAAACCCTAGTTGAACTGTTGCAATCGTGATAATAAACAAAAAAGAAGCGGTTGTTAAATAATGTGTACACCTTTATTAAAAAATTTTGTTGCACAAAAATTTGTAAGTGCCTTTGGAATAGAAAAGTTGTCCTTTTAAAAAAACAGAAATACATCAGGTAAAAACAAAAAATAACTAATTATTTAAAGTGTTGATAATGTCAATGTGCATTATCGAAGGGTTTTCCTTGTCAGTTCTGAAGTTAGTAGAACTTCTGACTTTAACAATTTATGAAAGATTTCTAAAATATTAAGTCTATGAAGAAATATTTAGTGTAAAGAATTTTTACTTTACTTTGGTCAAAGTTATTTAGATTTAATCAAAGAAAAGCAAAAAGTCTAGAAATCAATTAGCGTCTCTTGTTTATATTTACAAATATCTGAATAATTATATGTCCATAAACTCTTTTACCTAGAGATTTTTATCATCATTTTAAATTTAAACTAGACACTTTTACAATTATTGCATTGAATTTTATATATTCGACATTATCCTGTTAAAACTTTTAAATCCTATCTTACTGATAGTTGTAAAGTATTTGAAATCATTTAGTGGTAAGAAATATGATAATAAGAGTTGCCTACATGAATTATAGTTGTAAGTTACAGTATATCAGGAATATAAGGCAGAATCAGTGACATCAGGGGATCAAAAAATTTAACATTATTCATGTTATCAGTTATTTACATTACATTCATTAAAAATAGCTAATGATTGTATTACTTACATTGTAAATAAATAACAGTGTAAAATTAATAAAAAAAAAAGATTCAACACAAAACTGGAAATTTGCACTTTGATTATACTAGCCGTATGCAAGCCAATCGGACTTTATTATTAAATTGTAAGAATTTAGATTTTTTTAAGCCTTCCTTAATTTTAATCAACTTATATTTTTAAAATATGTACTTTTTGATTCCTTTCAATAAGTATTTGTAATTATACTCTTTACCTTTAATTAACCATTCTTTACGCCACAAATTCATAATTTTTTGTGTGCAATTCAATTCAATGAATTTTCAGTCTATGATTGTAAACATCGAAACTTGTGGCTTGCAATAGAAATTTTTTTTTTAAGTAATCGTGTTATATGCAAATGTATATATCGTTATTTTGTGAAAAATTAAATATGTGAAAAACACGTATATTTATATGTATATTAGAGAAAAACGATGTTAATATTGTACCAGTCTTTCAATTAGATCAATTCTTTTCAAAATAATGTAACTATATTATAATTATCTAATAATTAAATTCACGTATCAACGTTTAACACCTAATACGTTATTTTTCAAAGTTAGCCGCTTAAAATAAAATAATTTCCTAACAAAAAATATTTCTACTTCTGACTAGTAAAATCATTTTCTAAAACTGAATGTTTAAAAAATAATATTCTTTTCTTGATGACAATCTTACAAATTCTCAAAAATGTTGCAACTAGTTTTTCACTAATTGTAATAAATTTATTAATATTTTCTGAGAGGATGCCACATGGCAACTGGACGTCTTAAAGCTGCTAACATTTGCCGCCAGTGTGCCAATGCTCTTCCTGATGTTGTTGATCCTACGATAACATGACCCACGGAAAACGTGCCATTTGTGCTTTGGTCTCCTGTCACTTCCGCGACGGTCAGCCTTAACTGAACTGCCTAAACAATTTTAATGCATTTCATGAATTGACTTATAGTTGTTAATTCTTTAAAAACAGAATTAACAAGAATTAAGACTCATTCTCATGGGGGTCTACTATTTTAGTTCGACAAAATTCCCGGTTTTTCCCGGCTATGTCCTAATTTTTTTCCACTTTTTTTTCTTATCAAATTTAAATTTAAATTTGATTTCGAACATAAAAAATATTGAAAATAATGTTTTTTTAAAATAATTTTAATTGAACATTTGGAAAATAATGGAATTAAACAAAGAATTTTTTCAATTTTTTAAAATTAATCTTCTTTATAAATATAATTGCAAATTTTCTTTGGTTTACAAATCTCAGTTTTTTCCGGTTAGTAGACACCTTGCAGTTAGGATTCAAAGAAAATTAGTTTATCAAATAAAAGTGGAATAAGAGATGCGAATTTGTAAAATCTGAATATAATACCTAATTTTAATCGTAATCCTGGAAAATTGCTGTTTTCTATTAAGTTATTGGGTTTATTCTCGAATAAACGAATTCACGAATTCTAATACAAAACTTTCAATTTTTTCTACTATTAACAATAATTTTTTTTAATAATATAATTATTCAACAATTATCATAAAATTATTACTTACAACTTCTTTAATGAACATTTTTACTTAAGTGTTTTGAAATTAATTCAATATTTTAAAAAAGTTAAGTTTACAACTTTTTAAATTAGATCAACTTCAAAAGGAATTAATTGGTCATTTTATAAAATTTCTTTAAAATTTCAATTTTCGATACATTTAATTAGAAATTTTTAACAACTTAGATTTTTCAAAGTTTTAATTATTTAAATACTTCTGAAATTATTTAAATTTTTTAATATGCATATATTTAATTAATAATTAAAAATAATGTATTTATAGATGAATTTTAGTTAAAAACCCTAAAAAAATTCAATTTTGTAAAAGTTTTATTGCCAAAATTTCAATTATTTTGAACAGGTAATAAAACTCTTCTCTGAAATTCAATTATTTTCAAACATTTTAATACAATTCTATTTAAACATTTAATTATTTTCAAAAATAATAAAAATTTCAATTATTTTCATAGAAAATAAAATTCATTACAGAATTTCACTTATTGTTGTTTTTAATAACATTTTAATTGAATTGCACGAAAAATGGAAACATTCTTTAACATGTTATTAAAATTCCTCAAAAGAATTTAATTAACTAAAAATTCATTAATAAAATTCTTTATGGGAATTCAATTTTTAGAACAAAATCCAATAAATTAGCTATGGTTGTATTTAAATAACTGAATTCTCTAAGAATTTTCTGAAATAATTTATTTAAAAATAAATTTCAGTTAAAATTATTTCGTCAAAATTTAAATTATATTTATATATAATAAAATTCTGCTCCAAACTTCAATTATTTTCAAATATTCTCCTGAATTGAACAATTTTTATTATCTACTGCAATATGAAAATTTTGCAAAAGAATTTAATTATTTACAAAAAATTATGATGAACTTATATTTAATCATTTAATTACTTTTCAAAATAATAACATTATTTTTTTAGAAAATATAACTTATCGTAGGTTTTCATTTATTTTTAATACAATTTTAAATTTAATTAAAGTTTTCGAAAAATTTAATTATTTTTATTACAATTTTAATAAATGTTTCCGAAAAATTTAATTATTTTTTTAAATTTTGTAAAAATTTGTCATAAAAATTCCATTATATAAAAACTTGTTGATAAAATTCTTTATAAAAATTAAATTTTAAGAAATATTTAGGTATTCAGTAAATTGTTTATTTTTTAATTAAAACAATTAAATGTTCTTAGAATTTCCTAATAAAAATTGATTTAAAAATAAATTTTCAGTTAAAATTTTAGTTAATAATGGAATATTAAAAGTATTATAAGGTGAATGTTTAGAAATGATTGAATTTTGGGAAGGTTTGAAATAAAAATTTTTGAAAACCTGAATTTTTGCTAATTTAGTAGAATTAATTTTTTTTTTTGGAAAAGTATTTTAAAAATCATTTTAAGTTTCTATTTTCTAGTGTATATTTAAATAAAAAATTTCCAAATAATTAAAATTTTGTAAAATTCAATTTGCAAGCAATTAGACTTGAAAATTCTCAAATAATTTGCTAAAAATCATTGATTCAAAAAAAATTGTTGTTAAAAATTGTAGAAAATAATAATTGAATTGAATTTATGAAAATAATCGTAAAGAAGTTATAGTGATGATATTCTTATAATATAATAATGTTGAACATTATATTATATTAGTTATTTAATTTCGTAGAAAATAATGAGTTTCAAAAACCTGGAAAATTTCCGTTTTGTAACCTGGGAAAGTTGGATGAAAAGTCAGGGAATTTTGAAAAAGGAAAAGCGCGGCAACTCTGAAATTATTTGCTTAACATAAATGATGCACTTAAAGTAAAAGAAGTTTTGCAAACATTTTGTTATCTGGGAATTATTATAGCAATTAATTTATGATTTACGTTTGTGAATTATTATAAAAGTAGCAGTTCGATATTTATGCGAAGAATTAAACACAGTAATTTGTTGATATATGGACATGATGTGCACTTACCTGTAAAGCATGTGCTGGAACGCTGAAAATAATAGCCTCATTGAAAATTGGGCTTTTTTCTCCTTTTTTGATTGATGTTCTTTTTTTGTGTACTTTTTTTCCTTCTTGCAATAAATATACCTATAAAAATGTAGCTCTTGAATGTTTTTCTATTACTTTCTGATTCTAGCACTCTACTTTTATTTGTAATTAGTAAAAATTCTTTTAAATCAATCGCAAGAAATAAGGATAAGTAATTTGAATCTTGAATCAGAATGATCATTTTCTTCAATATGAAGTTTATTAAGTGCAGTGTCCCAAGTAGAATTGTACCTTTTAACGCACTTTCTAACATACCCTTGCCTTAAAACTGAAAATTGTAAGATTAATTTAAATTAAATAGCAGAAGGTTCTGTTACAGAATACTCGCCATTGGATGTCCAGTACCGAAAAACTTGTATATTTTTGGAAGACCTCCTTGATGGAGTTACAAAAACAGATATAAAACAAGTCGTACCCTGATATACTGAATAAGCTTTAGGTACGTAAGGTAGAAAGTAAGTGCGGTAAACTTTAACTTTTCAACTTGGATCATTACACTAAAGTTCTTTTTTTATTTTATAGTATTACTGTGATTATTACCTTTACAAAAAAGTCACTGGGTATTACATCACCAGATTTTTTCACATCAAAACTTCTTGTGCCTCGAAGATTTCTGGCTTTCACAACGACAAGTGTTAATCGTTCAGCAGTCGGAAGGTAGCTTAACGAGAACATAAGTTCTCCTAATTGAGGGACTGGTAATGCAGGACTTATAAGAGGCAACCACGTAGTAGCTGGTGGTCTGGGAGACGGATCTAATCTTAAAGTTGCTTCCCCTAAAAGGTATGCTTCACCTGCTAGTCTCATTTCTAACGTAAAAATCTGAAAATAAAGATTCCTTTATAACGAATGGGGAAGAGATGAAAATTAACCATCTCTAGTACAAAATTTCCCATAACAAGATATTGTATTTAAAGTCAACAAGTTTTTCAATTAAAAATTTCAGTTACCTCTATCAGAAGGGTTCTTCTCACAGGCCCACCTTCTAAAGAAAATATAAATTTCTCCTGATAACTGGGTGATGAAGAACTTCGGTAGAGTCTTGTTTGACAATGTGTTTGTCTGTTCGGTAATAAACATACCCTGAAAATTTTACATTTATTAAAGAACTGTCAGTGCCACGGAACTAAAACAAATTTTTTTTACTTATAGTGGAATATTTGATTCAAATTCCAAGACTTGTTTCCTGATTCACTGTTTTCTTACCGAGCAAACGTATCCTGGGCAGGTTGTGCTTCAGCTGTGACCAAGTCTCTCGCTTCTAAAACACTTACAATCAGATCACCTTCTCCTTCACCCCGACCACTCCATCTTTCATGTTCCAATCCAACACAAACGTGCCCAACAACAGGGGCTTCATTTAAATCTCCTAAAGTTACACTCGTATCAGAACAAACACTTTCGAAACTAACTGCTCGTTGCAGAGTGGCTGGATCAGGAGGAGGTTCTGGTTCAGGTAAGGAACTACGCCGAATGCCAAGTCCCAATTCCATAAAATCTCCCACATTATACCCCAAATATGATTCGTCTAGACTCTGTGGAAAAAATTAATTTCATCGAATTTATAAAACTAGTTTTAACTTTTCCTGAAATCAAATAAGTTCTATACCTATTAAGTACTATACCTGAGACAATCGACGCTTCATTTGAACTTCTTCCAGAGCTGCATAAAGATCATGACTACTTTTTCTTCTGAAAAATAAATCATATGATTGTCTTCTATTAATGCAGTTCAAACAAATTAAAAATATTAATATTTTGCAAGTTCGGTTTATTTGTTCCACATATGTACTTTACTGACCACTATGAAACCTAAATGCATCTGGAACGTCAACGCCCACAGAAATCGAAAAATTTCTTTTAATTCTTATAGTTGAGAAAGTTTCAAGATTAAATGTATAGGAGTTACGCGATAGTTCGCGCAAATTATAACAAGAAAAATGAGATAGGAACATTGGGAAGGAAATTAGAGTTAAATCCTGCGGAAGAAAAGCAGATAACGAACTTGAAAATGCAACCAATAAGGAAAGTTAATGCAGTGATAATAAAACGCGAAACGACGTTCAAACTTCAACTGATAGAATAAATAATAGAACATAAAAATCAAGGTTCAGAAGGAATTGCTGCAAAAGATATAATTAGAACCATTAAGATAATAACAGGACCAGATGACTGTGGAAAAGAAGAATTTATAGCAATAAGCGTTAAAAGAGCAAGAATTATTATTATTTATTTTTTATTATTATTAACTATAATAATCCTCGTAATATTTCTTTTATTCATTCTGTCAGTAGGTTGAAGTTTTTTTTTATTCACTTCACAAAATTGACAAAAATTCCATTCAATATTTTTTATTTTCCTGACTTTTTCCTAATTTTCATCAAAAATATTTACTTTTTTCTTATCCTGCTAATAAATTGAATTTATGCTATACGAATTTTATTATTCATGGAAGAATTTAAAATAATTTAATTCTTGCGAAGAATTTAAAAAAAATATTTGAAAATAATTGAATTTTCAATGAAAAATGTTATTATTTATAAAAATAATTGAATTTTTTAAAAGAATTTTATTATTTACAAAAATAATTGATTTTTTTAGACAAATTTTGTTATTTATAAAAATAATTGAATTTTCTTTAAATATTTTATTATTTATTAAAATAATGAAATTCTTGCAAAGAATTTTTTAAAAAATTTCGAAAATAATTGAAATATTCAGAAGAATTTTATAAATTTTGCGAAAAAATAACTTTTTTTTTAAGAATTTCATAATTTAAGAAAATAGTTAAATGTTTTTGGAATATTTTTCTATTTTTATAAAAATAATTGAATTCTTGGAAAGAATTTTTTTTAAATTTGGAAAATAATTGAATTTTTCTGAAAAATTTTATAAATTTTGCGAAAAATTGGATTTTTTTGAATAAATACATTTTTTCTAAGGATTTTGTAATTTATGGAAATAATTGAATTCTTTCGAGAAATTTTATTCATAATTGTTGAAAAAATAATTTAATTACTTTCGAAAAATTTTATTCTTTATAAAAATAATTTAATTCATTCAAAGAATTTTATTAATTAGGTAAATGATTAAATTCTTGCGGCGAATTTTATTAAAATTGATGAAAATAATTGAATTTTTTCCTAGAATTTTATCATAAATTTTTTTGAATAATTGAATTCTGTTTGGTTATTTTATAAAAATAGTAGATATTGAAAATCATTGAAATGTGAAAAGTTTTTAAAGATAATTAAATTTTACAAAGAATTCGATTAAAAAATTTGGGAAATTTTATTAAATTTTTTTGAAAATAATTGGATTTTTCAAAAAAACATGTTATTATTTATGAAAATAATTGAATTTCCAAAAAGAAACATATTACTTTTAATAATAATTGAATTATTGTGATGAATATTGTTATTTATGAAAATAATTGAATTTTGAAAAGAATTTTATTGAAATACCTCAAAATAGTTGAATTTTCGGGAGTAATTTTTTTATTAATAAAAAAAAAAAAATTTATAAATTTTATATTTAAAACAATTAATTTCTTTCGAATAATTTTATTAAATTTGTGAAAATAATTGAATTTGTGCGGAAAAGTTTATTAAAATGTTTTTAAAAAATTGAATTTCTGTTGAAAATTTTATTACTTTTGAAAGGAATTGAAATCTTTATAAGAATTTTATGAACATTGTTTTAAATAATGAATTTTTAAATCTTATGAAAATTTTATTAGTTTAAATAATTAAATTCTTGTCAAAAACTTTATTTGTGAAAGTAACTGAATTTTACGATTATGAAAATAATTAAATTCATGCTCAGAATTTAATCAAAAAAAATTTTTTTTATTTGAAAAAATGGAATCTACATGAAAAATTTTATAATTATTAAAAGTAATTGAATTATTGGGAAAATAAATTGCACAAAATTTTGTTAAATAAAATTGATTTTTTTTCAATATTAGTGAATTAAAAGTAGTGGAAATTCTCAAAAAAATATTGTTTACATTCTTTGTTCGGAAAGTTAAATACCTACATATAGATAACAATTTTTTTTACCTTCTCTATTCTTTAAAATAATTAAAATTTTCGTAATGAAGTTTTTTTTTAAATTTAGGTATCAGATAACAATTTTTGTGAAATTCAATTTTCCTCGTTCAAGAAAGTTTTATTTTCAATTTTGAAAATCTGATGCCAAATTTGAAATTAGTATGGAAATTTGTTAAAGTTTTTGTTATATACTTTAAAGTTTAAAAATATATTATATTTTGAAAATTTAATTCTAATTAGTTTTTCAGTTATGGGTCATAATAAGTATTTCTTTAAAAATTACTTAAAAATTAAGATGGCTTGAAATTGTTTACAATAAACAACGATAATTTGGCTATTATTTCAATAAATGAGAATTATTGTTCGATTTTATTATGTTCGAAAAAATAAGAAGAAATATTGAAAGAAAAACTAAATACTTGGATACCTGTGTGAAACATTTCGATGCTTTAAGAAGTTACCTGTTAGAGCATTGTACTGGTAATAAATTTGAACTTCTTTAAGTTTTCTACATAAGACGATAATGGGCAAAAAAGCGAATGTTTTTGATGAATGTTTCAAACATTTTATCCTTTAGGTAACAAATATTTTTAAATATTTATCATTTATCGGAAAAAAGATTCTTAAAAAAGACCTTCTTGAGTTACAACTACAGTATTCCCACTGCCTACTTCTCAAGGTAGTCGGAAAATTAAATTATTCAATTAATTTTGATGCAATTATTACATTCTGGAAAAATTGGCTCATAATGCTGTTTCAATGTACAGTTTAAACATTCATATTGATAGAAAGAAGAAATTATCATTTTCTTAAAAACATTTTCTCAAGAAAGTGGAGAAATTTTTTGCTACTTTATGTAATAATATAGACGTGATGGAAGAAATTTTTCTAACAATCCCTGTTCAACGCATATCAAAGTACGCAGGAAAATACATATACATCTGATCTACCAACCAGGATACTTCTTTTTGTGTGACTGTGATATTATCGATCTGTTCTCTCTGTCTCTCTCCCTCTCTTTCACTATGTGTTATTGACCTGTCCCATCCTCTATTTGTAAGCATAAATGTAGGTACGCATCAATTTTTCAAATCCTTTTTTATATTCAATCATTTTTATGATTAAACAATGAAAATTCATCTTCGAAAGGAAATAGTGGCAAATTATCATATTTATAAAAATTGATTGGTTAATTTTTTCTTTAAATTATTCAAAACTATTCCGACTCCATAGTTATTTGTCTCCCATCTTAAATTCTTCTTATACCCATTTCGATTTTGTTAATAAAAATTTGTAATCGATTTTACAATCAGGCAAAGACAAAACTGATAATGTAGTTTTTAAGGGGATGTCAAAGTCGATTCCCGCCTCACAGTAGGTCAGAATGTTAAAAAAATTGGCATTAAAGATTTTAAAATTTTTTTGGTCCTTAATTACGATTATAAAGTTAGTTTTTAAAAATTCAAAATGGCGAATCCAATATGACACGTTTTTTTTTAATTTGAACGAAATTGTTTGAAACTAAATGTTCGTGTGATTTTTGGATTCGCTGATTTATTCCAATTGATAAATTTTAATCAAAAATGTTTTAATATAAATTTAAAAATCTTAAACATTTTAAAATCAAAATCTTATTAAGTTTAATTTTTAAAGATTAACAAATGTTCTCAAAACAAAGTACATTCATTAGGAAAAATGTATATTTCTGTATTTTGCAATGTGTGTGATAAAATCTCTTTTTCTCGAAAAATCGCAAATATTCGCAAAAATCTCAAGCAGATATTGAAACTTGGAAAGCGATAAAAAGAAAAAATATTACATTACTAAACAATTATTAGAAATTATTGTTTATTAGTAAAATTTACTAATTTAAAAGCAATAAGTCACTAATTGGAATTAGTGAATGTTTGAAAACTTTTTTATTAACAATATAAACATAAAACAGCAAAACTTAAATATTTGAGATAATAAATAAATTTTTGCTCAGAGGCATTTGAGAGTGGATTAAATAACGAACTATTTCCAACTCCGAACAAAGGAATCTTAAATTTCATAGACCCATGATTTGGTGTGATAATGTGTATCGTCACGATATCTGTTGTGATTTCCTAAAAACCAGAGCAACAAGTCTGAGCGGTAAAGTAGAAACTCAACTATTTTAATCAATACACGTTTTCGAGGCATCTAAACAATAGATGAAATATTTAGGAAATATTCCTATTCGTTCAGAATTCGTATGCTTAGAACTTTATGCAAAATACATTTCAAATTAAAATGATAAATTTTAGTCATTTTTTCACTAATTGGACAATTAAAAAATAACTGCAATTTTTAATAAGCTTGACAGAAATTATGTTTCTGTCCTCACCTGAAGTTAGCGTTGCTTTATTACAATGTTTTGTTTTGCAGTTTAAATTGATAAGTCAAAAGAAGAAAAGTTAATTCAGAGACTGAGTGTTAAAAAATGTGAAGAAAATTGTGTTAAATGTGTAGTGTTTTAATTTGTTAGCTTCCTTAAAAATTAAATTTTAAATTCAAAAGTAATCAAAAATGCTAAAAAATTAATTAAATTTTGGAAGACTTGCAGTTCAAATTTTTAAGTATTTTGAAATTTTAAACAAATAAAGAAAAATAATTAGTTAAATATTTAGTTTACAAAAATTATTAAATTTTGAAAAATTTAATTTGGAAATTTTGAAAAAATTAGGTTTCTGAAAAATAGTAATTAAATTTTTTTAAAGAAAAAGAAACTTGAATTTACAATAATAATATTAACAAATTGAAACAGTTGGAAATTCTGTAGAATTTTATTATTTCCTCTTTAAAAATATTGTCTATAAATATAATTAAATTTTTGAAATGATATCATTTTATTAATTTACAAAAATTATTCTATTTAAATACTTCAATTCTACACTGAAAAAAAATTAATTTGATTCAAATAACCGATTATTTGACTATTATCAAATAAATATTTACTTGAATCAAATAAATTGTATTTGAAATTTGAATAAAATTTTTCAGTATTTGAAGCAAATACTATTTAATTGATTCAAATAAAAATTATTTAATTCAAGTAAATATTTATTTGATAATAGTTAAATAATCAGTTATTTGGATCAAATAAAATTTTTTTTTCAGTGTAGTAGTTGAATTCTGATAGGAATTGATTTAAAAAATTTTCAGTTAAAATTTTAAAAAATAATTTAATATTTAAACCGTTATAATAAGAATTTTAGAAATTAATTAAATTTTAAAAGGTTTTTAAATTAAATTCCTTGAAAATTTAAGGAAAGCAAAATTTTAAAAATGTTTAAATTTTTATTTTTAAAAATTATTAATAACATTATGAATAACAGATGCAAATTTTAGAAATAATTACATTTCATGAGGTTTTTCATTGAAATTGTTTGAAATTTTAATTCCTCAGGAAAAATAAATATGAATAAGTTTTTTTTAGAAATAAATTATAAAAAAATAAGTTTTTTAATTTTTGTTTAACAAAAAGTATTAAAGTTTTGAAAAATTTAATTCAGGAATTTCGTAATATTGTTTCTTGCCAAAAAGGAAACTAAAATTTTTTAAAACTACTTCTATTTCTGAAAATAATTTTAAAAAACTGAAACAATTGGAAATTTTGCCAACTTTTATTGAAATAAATTTTGATGTTTAATTCAAGTTTCTGTTAGAAATATTTTGGCATTTACTACACGAGTTGTTCAAATAATTACATTATTTTAATGAAAGACCGTGAGAAAAATTATATTTTTTAAGAAATTAAGAATTTTCATTAAATTTAAAAAAGCAAATTTTGGAAGTAAATGTGGAAAAGAAAATTTCTCGCACGTTCAGTTTTGCTAGAATTTTCAGTAAATTTTTATCTGTCCAGTCAGTGAAAAATTACTAAAATTTCAGTAATTTTTAACTGATTTTCAGTGCAATTTTACTGATTCAAATCGCGAAAATAGAGTGACTGATTATTATCAGTAAAATTTTGCAGACTTTAAGTAGAATTTCACTGTTTACGATTTAGAAAATTATTACCGCCAGTTTTTATAATTGGATAAAATTAATAAATTATCAGTGACTTTTATCTGGAATGTCCTATTTAGTAGTTTTAAATATTTCACTTGAGTTTTAGTGGCAAGTGACTTTATGAATTATTATTATTACTGTAGCAAAATTTTAAAATTATATCTTAATGTATGTGTTTACCTTGATAGTTCATTTGTTTGTAGTTCAATATATTCCTGCACACCATTTAACTTTTCCATGCTTTTTCTCCGTTGTTCAAAACTATTAAAAATATCCTAAAAATTAAATGAAAATAGTTTTAAACATGTACATTTTTCGTATTAGAGAATTATATTATTTTTACACTCATATTTCATACTTTTACTAAAGGATGTTTTATCACAGCGTAATATTTTAATAACAAAATTATTATTTAAAGTTTTTTTTAATTTTACGCTATCAATATTTCAATACCACTTTTAACATGTTAAAACTTTTAATCACATGTAATGATGAGAAATTATATTTTCAAAAATGTTTCATTCAAGATGTCTGTTAAAGAAAACAAATTTGCACAGGTTACTCAATCTCTTAAAAACAACTACTTTCGGTAATTATTAGGGTCACAAACTGATTATGAAACCTTTTTTTCTAAAATCAAACTTCTCCAAAGTGTTCATCAAAAAATTAATTTGAGGTCATGAATATCACTCTCAAGGGGTTAAAACTCGAGACACTTTACAGTTTGGTTTTCAAAAATAAAAGAAACACCAAAAAACTGAACAAATTTTAGATAAGGAAATTCTCACTATATTCTAAAATAAAAAATTTTAAGGTCAGAATTAAAACACCCTTTGGTAAAAAATTTTTTTATATAATATGTAAACCTCTGATGTTCTCGTAAAACTTGGATCCGTTAGGTAGGAATGTTGCTCTTGATTTAAGTCTCTATGAAACAGTGGAGATGACGAAGGATCTTGTAAGCTGTTGTAAACCTGCAAAATTAAATTATGGATCATTTCACATTACAACTAGAGTTGTCCGAATTAGATAAAAATAAATATATGAATTTTAAAAATGATTTTTCTGTTAATCAGATTGTAACGAAGCGTTTCGTTACATAAATCTTGTGTGGTCCTTGTCATTGGGAATATAGAATTTTCATTTAGTCAAGGAATTGATTCTCTTTGAAGATCTCTAAGATATTTTAAAGTTTATGTGTTGTGGTTAATCATTGAACAGTCGATACAAATTAATTCGAATATTAATAAAAGATCTGTTACAAGATTGTTTTAAATTTTTTTGGTCCAAGTTTGACAGTCTGTATTTTCTAAGAAAAAAAATTACACGTTAGTGCCTTTAAGTAATTCTTGTAGAGTAGTAAATGACCTTTAAAAAAAGCCTGAGGTCATTAAGAATGGTTCATTATTCTAGAAGTGATTCAAATTTTTCTAAAACATTGAAAAGGACGATTTTTAAAAAAATATCTCAATAAAATATTGGCCCAACGACTTCTGAAGTGTCATATTCTTTTCAAAATTTTATCATCTTGCAAAAAATAAACTGAAATCTAATTGCAAAAATATTTTGAAAGTATGAATCATTCCTATCCGGACATTACTCAGTGATGTATTTTTTTCCATGCACTAGAGAAAAAAATTGATCCAAAAAATTAAAGACTTTCTACTGCTTAAGATTACCTCTTCTGCAGTTCTCTGAGCTGTTAAATTAAGTTCAAGACTGTAGAGGTCAGACCCTTGTTTTAAATTATCACTACTATTCGTATCACTTTGTCTATCAATTAACACGTTTTGCATGTTACCCAAAGAACAAAGGGTTTCATCATTTACAGCTTGGTCGTGGCCTCCAAATGTAAATGGAAAATTTTGCACTTGTTGTGATGTAGATAAAACGGACCTGAAATTAAAAAGTAGATTCAGTTTCTATAACAAGATCTTGGAAGCAAACATGCACACTACAAATATTTTAGAGCTAACTAAAAATTACTTTTATGAGTAATTGTACACATTTATCAATCATGTAATTAACATTTAATTACATTTTTTTAATTAACTTACTTGTAAAACTCAGAAGCGTCAATGTAACTTTGCGAAGTAACCGATCTCAAAGCATTGAATATTCTCTCTCCAGTGGTTGGACTTCTCTTTCTTAATCTTGATTCAGAATCCGATGGGTCAGGTGGAGCAGGTGGTGGTGGTGGCACTGGACTAGAAGCGCTATCTACGACCTCATTTGGTGAAGGCATTGAGTCAATGTGTAAGAAAAGTTCATTGTGATCATGATGAAAAAGATCATTTTGTGATATTTCGTAGGTTGATCGATCAGGTAGACTTTGAATGTACTGAGACACTCGTTGTAAGCCTTGTAGCTTTGAAGGACTACTATGTAGACTATAATTTTCCAGCGAATTCTTTTCTCCACTTTTACTATTTCGAAAGGGGATCATTTCAATGTTTTGCAAGTTGTTCACTTTGGGTATCATGTTATCGGATAAGTCCTGAGCATTCTGTAGCATTCTTGAAACATTTTGTGACCTGTACATTGATTCCATTATTAGCTGCGTCTTATTATTAGGACAATTTTCTAATCCATAATCACTGCTTAACACTCTAGAATTATTTTTAATATGTTGCCGAACTGTATTGTTTCTTTGTACTATATCGTAACTACCATACGGTTGTGGTCCTCGACAATAATGATCGTGATCATCATATTCCAAATTCAAATCGTGCTCTGTAATTGGTGCACCTTGAACACTGTATCTAATCTTTGTTGGTTCTTCAACGTGGTTATATTGTCTGTAGGTACTGTTTCCAATAGTCGACAAGTCCTTCTCTCGGTCTTTGTGAACACCAATGTTATACCTGGAATAGTAGTTGAAAATCAACCATTTTTCGCCCCAGATGAAGAAGTAGGAAATCCTTTGGAAAAAAGGAAGATTACCTGCGATCAAAATTTGGTGGCCTCATGTCAGGCTGATTTTGAACTGCATACATGTCAGGCTTGAAAGGAGAGTAACTTTCAAATTTTGATCTCATTTGTTCTTCGTAACCATTAACGTCTTGACTTTGGAAGAGAAAAACGGAAGGCTCTGTAGGATGTGAGGGAGGAATGTTTGCTAGAAATGGAGGTGGAGTTAATGGACAATGACTTGAGTCCTGAATTCTGAAACAATCTATTGCATTTGGCGCATGGAGAGGGGAAGGTCTGGGACGAGAAATTGGTCTTGATTGAGGAGCTGGTCTCAATGGTTGCGGAGGTATCGTGCTTCCTGTTCCCAAAGGTGGATGAAGATCTCTATCGACTGCTTCAAAACTGCAAATAGAAAATATTTTATTAAATAATATTATTTATATTGAAAAATAAGTTTGACTAAGTTTGACTATGCTAATACGTCTTATTAGCTTCAAAAATTATACTAAACATGTGTTTTAAAACTTACCGAGTAAACGATCCTTGAGCATCAAGCGTGAGGTCACTATCACTGTGCAATAAATAATGCGATGTACTTCCATTTTTGCGATATATTCCTGGCACAGCTTGAGCAGTGGGATGCTGCGCTTTTACCAAGCCAACCTTACAAAAGAATCATTTTTAATATAGAGTTAATAAATTTTCTTCCCTAAGCCTACTGCAAAAAATCTGCAATTTCCATTTCGTACGTTTCGTTAATTTTTAAGGCATTTAAATACTACCTTTTCTTCCCTTGGAGCCCACAACCATGATAATCTTTGCCTCCATTCTTCACAAATACTCCAAATGCTTCTAATTCCACATTGCCAACTAATGAAGTATCTATTAATGTCAAGTGTCCTGCTGGAGTTAAGAAAAAACGGTTCAAGTACGAACATATTAAGTTATTCATCTATTTATAGGTAAGCTTGAGAAAAATTAATGCAAAACTGCGTACTTTCTATGTAACACTCCAAACACATGAAATGAAGTTTGCACAGTTTTCTCGAAAGTATCAAATTGACACCAAAGTGAATCAAATTAATACCAAAAATTTGGATCAGTTTTTTATTTGATTCACATTTTTGGTATTAATTTGTTGCAATTTGATACTTTTAAATTAACAGTGTACAGTTTAAGGCCTCGTTGAAATGCTAAAGAGCATACATACAATTATACATGAAGATCATTTTTATAAATAAAAAAATGTAGCTAATCTTCTAATGAGATGATTTTATATCCCTCTTTTTATTGCTCTAAAATTGGACACTATAAATAGCTCTCTAAAAATTAGAAAAATAAAATTCTTTTCAATTATACAAATAACCTTCGACCAAACAGAAGAAATCGTCAAAAAAAGTTTTATTCATCCTTAAAAAAAATGTTCAATATAAACAAATAAGAACAAGATGGCGTAAACAACAGACTATTGAGTTATACTGATTTTGCATTCATTTTTACAAAACTTAATCATCTCAGGCGATCATATTAGGAATTTTTAAATAGAAAATAAACCCTGTTAGGTACTTGTTCATTACAAAACATGAAAAAACTTACTTTTTACAGAATACAAGCGCTACACCGGCAATAAGAATAATAGCTAAACCAGCTCCTAAACTTGTAAGAACCCAGCCCATTATTTTCGAATTTTGATTCCGTTGAGAAATATAAAATTATTTGTTAATTCTGAAACAAACATTGAAATATGTGGGTCAGTTGAAAGAATTAAAATTGTACGGATTTTAAAGAAACATTAATACTTGATTGATCTACTTATTTTTATATTTAAGCTGGCTAAAAAAATATATAGGATGTATAAAAATGCAGAGAATTACATTCGATGCTCCACTCAAGAAATATATCATTGTTAAACCATCTTTGTTACTACATTTTACCCATTTTTATCCTAAATAGAAAACAAGGCACTCTTCAAATAATCTTAGTTCTATCACATAATTTATTATCTCTTATGTTTATATTATCTGTGTTGTCGATTACATATTGTCTATGTTGGTTCAATTATTACATCTCATCTTTATTAATTCGATTATCACATTTTTTTCCTTGTTGGTTGGCTTAAGAATCCTATTTTTGTTGATTGGATTGTCAATTGCTTCTTACTTTCGTTGTTTGATTTATAATAACAAATATAATTCTTTTCTTATAATTCTTAAGGAAGAATCTGACAAACAATGGGATCAAAAGTTAGTCGAAAGTTATAATATCGTACCTAATTTAAAAGAAAAAGAAAAAATAAATTTTAAATTCGTTTTGGTGGAAAGGCGAAGAATTTAATTTTGAATATTTAAAACGATTGAAAGTTGCAATTAAATACAAATTTTACTTTTTTGTCAATAATAAACGATTTAATGTAACACAACCTATAATTTGAATGTTTCTTATTGACAGAAAATTGTGATTTTTATTCAAATGCAATTTTCAATCATTTTAAATGTTCAAAATTAAATTCTTCGCCTTTCCAGCAAATCCAATTTAAAATTTATTTTGTCATTTTTTTAAATTACGAAATTATGACATTGGACTAACTTCTGTTTCGACTGTACGTCAGATTCTTCCATAAACAAAACATATGCTAACTTTGAAATTTTGCAGGGATTATTGTGTTATCATATGAATGCAATTAATGCATTTAGAAATACAGGTAGATTTTTTAAATATTTCGATTAGGCATCTATATACGCAACGGCGATTTCTCCTACGAATATCATGCGAATATCCAGACTAATTTACGAAGGGAAAAACGTTTGAGGATACGAAATCCGATACATATTTCGTGCGAAATCCGCACAAATTTTGATTGAAATTCCGAGCGAAAATCGTACAAGTTATTTCCATCTGGGCTAGTAATACCATTTTTCAACACACATATTAACAGAATACTACTTTCGTAATTTTCTTAATGACTAAAATTGATGTTTTTCAGTCGTGACTGCTATTTTTAAATTATTTAATATTTTATTTCTTTATTATTTATTATATGTCTCTTTACAAATTGAATTATTTTTTTAATGCATATTTATATTTTTTATGTCAAACTATTATTAATTTGACTTCCTTAAGAATAAACACGTGGATTTTAAAACATTAGAGTCAAATTAAAGAATCTTTGTCTGAACATTTGCGTTTATTTTTCTTCTTATTAAAAAATATTTAATAAAATAATTATTTAAAAAATTAATTCATAAATCGGCCGAGTACAAAAATATTTACAAAATATGACAAATCTAAATTTTAATTCTTCTCTTCGTAAACAAATGTTCTGAAAATATCGTCCACCATATTTGGTCAGCCATGTTGGGTATTTAAATGGTTTATCAATTTCCCTGACAATTTACTGACATTAAAATTACTTTCCCTGACAAAATTCTTTTTAAAGGAAAATATGAATGTTTACGGAAAATGGGTAAAATTTATGAATTTGAATAATTTCTAAAAATTACAATTATAATCCTTCCTGAATTCAATTATTTTTTACAATTTTCAACTAAACTTTATCTCTGAATCAATTAATTTAAATAATTTCCGAAAAGTTCTTCTAGAATTCAATTATTTAAATACAAAAATTAAATTTTTTATAATAATTGTAATTATTTGTATAAATATAATAGTTTTTCAATTTTGAATAAATTCCAAACAATTAAGATTTGGTTAAATCTTTTAAAAATAATTGAACTTTTGAAAAATATAAATAAAAATTATCAAATTTTTGAAGAATTTTAATTATAAACAGGACCATGATTTCTCGAAAATTTTACTAACTCCAAAAAGTAAATTTTATTTACATTGTTCGAAGATTATTAAATCTTAAAAAATGATTATAAAACAAGTCTAATAATTAGTTTTTAAAAATATTTTAATGTAATTTTTCGAAAATAATTGAATTCCTTAAAAAAATTTTGTATAATTTAAAAAACTAATTCATTTTTTTTTTTAATTTAAATAAAAATTTTGAACTTGATTATATTCTCCAAAATGTTAAAAAGAATTCCAAAATGTTATTATTTTTGTATGTATGTATGTATTTGAATTTTTTGAATTATGTAATTGAAAATACTGAAAACATTGAATTATAAAAAATTAGAATCTAATTTTCATTAATTTTTATTTTTAAATTTACCTTTAAAGATTTTTCATTAAAATTTTTGATATTTCAATTATTTTCAAAATTTGCAATTAAAATTCTTCAAAACTTGATTTTTAAAAATTGTAAATAAATACTTAAAATGTTTGTAAAAAAAAGTCGAAAAAGTCGCAATTTTTGAAAATAAGTCGAAAAAATTCTCAATTTTCTTAATTTCCCTGAAAACATTTTTTTCCTGACATTTCCCTGACTTTACTGACAAAAATTTTGTTTCACTGACCATTTTTCAAAAATAACTCCGCCATATTGGATCCACCATTTTGAATTTTGAAAATATGAAGAATTCGACTTGAGATTTTTAATCAGCGACCCTGAAAACCCCCTAAAAGAGTACTTTATTAAATTTCTTGACTATAAAAATGTATGCTTCAAAGGGTTAAAAGTTAAACCACTACAGAAAATACGAAAATAAAATAAAATTTTTTTATTTTTTAAACACTTTTTTAAAAATATATGTATGTATATACGAATATTTTGATATTTTTTTTATATTATTATTAACTTTTTTATATTAATTATTATTAAATATTTATATTTTGAACAGACCTTTGATCCGTTTGACGTGGAACGCCCTATATATACAATTTTTTTTTAATTTTTTAACTTTTTCCGAAAAGTATGATTTCTTCTGTTATTGAAATTCGTTTAATCCTAAGATTTATAAATATAGAAGAAATTTTCTATGGTCATGTTCTGAATCCTTAATGCTTATTGATATTAATAATGTTAAAATTTTAAACAATCTACAGAAAGAATATTTTATTTATATATGAATCATACTTTTATATTTTGATGAACGGTACACAAATGCAGATAAATAGTTAAATAATATATATTTGCCTACTTTATAGAATTATTTATTTGAATTTACTTTCTTTCTATAATTAATCAATATAATTTTTTTTACTAATTACAAATTAATATGTTTATTGATTTTGTTAATATGAATACCAAGTGTGATCTGTGTCAAACAATAATATATTGTTTTACACTACTTTTACATTTTTCAATTAAATATTAAGAGTGAAGAAATAATGAAAATTATTTACGATTAAAGTAGAGTATAGAAGTGTTGTTAGTCAATTACTTTATTCAGCTTATATATATATATAAAAACATAAAAAGTAGTTCAAGAACATTATACAACTTAAACCTCTCATTGATAGGTGAATAAATAAAAAAAATATATATTTAGTTGAAGATGTAAATGCATATGATGCATGAGAAAAGAATCCGATATTTAAACAAAAGTCTATAACAATTCTGACAATGCGGCATTATCTGACCTGTTCAGCTGGCACAGAGAATCATTGAGCACGTTTTTCGTAATTATCGATCCCACCCGTGCTTTCTCGAGCCTAATCAGTTGGTCGACTTTTCCAGGTTCATCGCAATTTCTCTACATTTCAATGGTCTGACAAAATACTCTTTTAACGCAAAGCGATGAAATAATTACAGCAAAAGTCATAATTTTAATCGAACTCTCTCAAGATACTGACAAAAACAAAATATTGTTATATATGAATATATGTCGGGGTATGTAACTCTACCTGATAGAATACCTTAAAATAATAAGTCCGGGTGGACAGTCAATGAAAGTTATCTCAAACACTCTTCCCTTATCTTCTCACTGAATCGCGAGACTAAAAGCGAAAATTGCTTTACGGTTAAAGTCATTGTTTTTAAAACTCCGATACCCGCAAGAAAAAATGCTCGCGAGCTTTAGTGACCCTCGCTCAGTCTTTATCTTTACACAACTGAGCCTGGACTAGGGGGTGGTTCTGACTCCGACAGGTGGCGCTAAAAGCTCCGAACACCCCGTATATCTAAAATGTGCACTCTAATTATGTGTATATATAGGGTAGGGCGCCAAACGTGTAACGAAAAACGATAGTGAATAATCTTGACCTCATATCATTTTTTATATTATAACGAGCTTCATGTATTGCATAAATCAGACCTCACCCTCGTCTACTAAAATTTACTTTATATGTATTTTTACTTCCTTTTTGCGCTATGCTAATATTTCCATACACTCTCAAGTTTTGTGCCCTATAAACCTACTTCATTGTTTTTTTCCAAAATTTACAATACTTTTTGTTAATCGTTGAAATTAAAAATTTATTCTATATGGGCAATTCCACGTGAAATTTTTCTATGCCATTTTAGAATCGGTTAAACATATTTTTTTCTCGTTCCTCATAGAAAAATATTAAATACGTATTTTTTTATGTTTCCATAATTGACAAAATTTTCGAGATATGAATTTTCGAAATTTTGAATTTTTAAAAGCAGACCTACTTTTAATAGCTTATAACTTTGAATGTATTGAGTTTCGAAAAAAGTTGTCAAAGAAAGAAAGTTATGGTTTTTCTTCAACTTTTAAAAGATTTTAAATAATATATTTTTTTAAATATAATAATATACTTTTAGTATATGATATATTTACTATCTCGGCTAAAAAAATTATTGTATATTAGCCATAAAAGTTGTGTTCCTGTTCGAATATTACCTGCAATTATTCAAATTCATAAAAAATAGGATATTAGTAAAAAAAAAAGTCAGGACAGTAGGACAGACGTTAAAAAATGATATAAGGACTTGATATTTATGTAAATACTTTCCTGTAATATTTTAACAGATTTAATACAGTAAACCACTTATCTACAATGTGCTGATTTCTTAGAAAAATATCATTCTCTTTGAGCAATACATAGAATTTGTTTTTATTTTTGAGTAAACAAACTATCGGTAACTATAATATCTTTGAATTTTTTTCCACCTGCAGACTTGACAGATAAATAAATACTAACACCATTCTCTTGCCATTTTGATTTTAACAGCACCGAACATCCTTTACCTGTTAATTAACAAATTACATTTTAGTTTAACACTTCGTATTTCTTCAAAAAACTCAAAAAAAAATTCAATTCTTTATTTTTATTTCCAGAAATACTACTGAAAGTTTATAAAGACTGTCATCAAATCCTTCATCAACGACCCTAAAAGTGTCAACTTTCAAATTAATTTACTGATTTTTAAAAAATTCTTCCGCCATTCGGAATTTTTAAAATCCAAGTTTATCTTTGTGGTAAGAATTTTTGAATACAGAGGAAAAAATATTTTTTAGAGTTGTAGGACTTTCAAATGGCTGAATTGATTTCATAAAAAAAATTGAATTCAACAGTTCACATGAGTTTTTTCCCTTAAAAAATCTAATAAATTGTAATAAATAAAAATAAGTACTTACTCACTAGACCTCGTTCATGAGCTGAAGCTAATTGATTTATGACTCTTCTCTCAACTTCGTATTTAATAGAGCGAGCGCCATAATGTGGATCATATCCATCAGCCAAGGCAGATGAAACTTCTCTGTCCCATTTCAATTCTATTCCATGTCTTTCTTTAGCACGTATCGACCAAGATTCAAGTTCTCGTGAAACTAACTGTATTAGCTCTGCTCGAGAAAATGGCAGAAAATAAACTATTTCATTGATTCTTCCTAAAAATTCATCCCTTCGAAAGTGAGACTTCAAAATCGGTCGAACCTAGAAAACAAAATGAATTACATGCACCAAAATTGTAATGACAGGGTTGCCACGCTTTTCCTTATTTAAAATTCTCTGACTTTTTCAGGTTAAAGACGGAAATTTTTCAGGTTTTTTAAAACTACCTTTATTCTTTAACAAATTAAATAACTCTAATATAATAATAATTTTCAGCATTATTCTATTTATCTATAACTCAATCAGGATTTCCACAAAAAACTAATTTTCTTTTTCCCCGTCTTTCCTCTAATTTCCAGACAAAATTTTTTCTTTTTCCCAATAGAATATTCTGATTCACTCTAAAAAGACAATTAGATACTTGAAAAATGACCCATTTCATTGATTGACGAATTTTTTTCATTGTACAATTCTTCTAAAACATCAATAGCTTCTTTAACATTTAATTAACATTTTCAAAAATTCTACATTTAAACTTTTTTCAAATTAAACAATAATTGATAAAAAATTGTTATAAAACATGAAATAATAATCAATCATCACTTCATTTTATATAAAAATTGAAGATAATCGAGTGATAAAATCATTTTATATTATAAGAATATATTGTTGCTATAACTTCTTTACAACTATTTACATAAATTCAATTAAACTAATATTTTCTACAATCTTCAACTAAAATTCTTCTTTGAATTAATTATTTTGAACAAGTTCTTTGCAAATTTTCAATTCCATTTCTTTGCATATTGAATTTTACGAAATTTCGATTATTGGGAAATTTTCCAATTAAATTTGCATTAGAAAATAAAAACTTTAAATAATATTTTTTTTAAATTTCAACTAAACTTTAAAAAAAATAATTTTGCAAAATTCTTATCATGAAAAATTCAGATTTTCAAAAACTTTTATTTAAAACTTTCTTAAAATTCAATTATTTATAAAAATTCATACTGTAATACTTTTAAATATTCCATTATTCATTACAATGTTAATTGAAAATCATTTTTAAATAAATTATTTTAGAAAAAATTCGACGAGAATTCAATTGTTTAAATACAAAAATAAATAATTTATTGCATAATTGAATATTTCTTGAAATCGAATTCTCATAAAAAATTGTATTAATAAATTTTTACATAATTCAATTTATTCTTTTGACAAAGTACATTTTGAAGAATAATTAAATTTTTCGAAGGCTTCGATTAAAATTGTATAACAAAATAAATGAAAACCCACCATGAGTTTTATTATTTATAAAAATTATTTAATTTCTAAGAACAATTTTATTATTTGTGAAAATAATTAAATTTCTGCGAAATTTGTATTATTTATAAAAGTAATTAAATGATTGAGTAGAAATTTATCAACATTTTTTTCAAATAATTAAATTCTTTTGGAAAATTTTTATATAGTAGTAAATATTAAAAATTGGGCAATTCAGTAGAATATTTGAAAATAATTGAATTTTGTAGAAAAATTTTATTATTTATAGAAATATTTGAAATTTTAACGACAATTTTAACTGAAATTCATTTTTAAATAAATTATTTAATAGAAAATTCTAAGAGATTTCAGTTATTAAAAAATATAAATCAATAATTTATTGAATAATTAAATGTTTCTTAAAACTAAATTCTCATGAAGAATTATTATTAACGACTTTAATTCATTAAATTCTTTTCGACGTAATTTGATAACATTTTTAAGAATAATTCCACTTTTCGTGGAATTCAATTTAAATTGTATTAAAAATAAGTGAGGTCTGTAATGAGTTTTAATTTTTATGGAAATAATGGAATTATTGCGAAGAAATTTATAAAAAAAATTTGTAATAATTGAATTCCTGTGAACTTTTTAGTATTTATGCAAATAATTAAATGTTTGTGTAGAATTTCATTAAACAAATTTTTCTTAAATAATTGAATTCTTTTGGAAAATTTTAATAAAATAGTTGATATTAAAAATCATTGTATTGGGAAAATTTTTTGAAAATAATTAACATTTTTCAAAATTCAATTTCTTTTAAAAAATCTATGTTCTTAAAAATTTCGAATTAAATGTATTAAAAATTGAAATTTTCCAGGAATATTCTAAAATTTTCAATTGGTACCTTTTGAAGTTGATCTATTTACGAATGTTGCAAACTCACATTCTTTAAAATTGAATTAATTTTAAAGCACTTAATTAAAATTATTAAACAAATAATTTCCAAGTAATAATTTTAGGATAGTTGTCCCAAAATGAAGTTATTTAAAAAAATGATTGTCAAAAATAGAAAAAATTGAAGGTTTTGTAATAGAATTCGTGATAATTTAATAGTTTTGAGTTTTTCACTTTCGACAATTAGTTTTCAAGAATAAGAAAATAACAATTTTCCAGTATTCCGATCAAAGTTTCCTGACTTTTTCATGTTTTTTCTAGGTTTCCAGTTTACGTGGCAACTTTGAATAATAGAAAATAAATGTAACTTACCACTTCATCTTTAAAATTTCTTGATATTTCAATGTGTTCCAATTCTTCGTCATTACTATCTTTTTTTTCTAGTCTTTGCGAAATTATACGTTCAGCTTCATCCCTTAATTGCATTCCGTGTTCAGCTATTTCTTCGCTGGCTAAATTGGATGTCATTATAAATATTGCGCTTTTACAGTCGATAGTTTTACCTTTTCCATCAGTCAATCTACCCTAATAAATATTCCAGTGATAATTTGAAATTAAAAGAGCATAATTACAGATATAAATAAAATTCTACTGTATTACAGAAAATACAATACCTCATCGAAAAGTTGTAGAAGGACAGTTAATACGTCTGGATGCGCTTTGTCTACTTCATCAAACAATACAACAGCATTAGGAAATTTTTTCAACTGTTTAGTTAATTGACCACCATCATCATGACCTACATATCTGTTAAAAAAATTCTATTTATTACTTTTTTTAAATTCATTACTGTTGATATTATTTCTTGATCGTTTGGTCGACACTTAATTAAAATCAACTGAAATCTATTTTTATTTTTACCCAGGTGGAGCTCCAATAAGTTTTGCAACTTCGTGCTTCTCTTGATATTCGGACATATCAAGTCTTATGAAGCTTTCGCGTTTATTTTTATGAATATAGGCAGCCAATTGCTTGGCCAATTCCGTTTTTCCAATTCCTGATGAGCCAAGAAATAAGAAGACTAATGGATGATCTTCATCTATCCAACCATTTTCCTTTCTTCGTATAGCTGAAATTTCAATCTTATAAATGTTTTCTAAAATTCGATCTTCAAAGGTATTAGGAGCGATTTTTTTTTGGAAAAGGAATACATCGTAATAATGAAACTTACTGGAAGCTACAATAGAAATTGCACCCTCTTGACCGACAATGTACTGCTTTAACCTTTGCTCCAAAGGAAATCTGCGCCTTTCTTCCGCTTCCTATGTCAAGTTATCTCAATATTAAAAAATCATTTTTAAATAATACTTGAATTTGTAAATACAACATTTAACTCTAAAAATAATAAATAATTACCCTTTCTTTCATTGCTTCAGTATATTTAAGATTATATTTTACAAGCAGTTCCTTAATCTCTCCTTCCCTGGCGTAGTCAACGGCACGATAACCTTGTTCATTTTCAAGTGCAGGATTTGCTCCTGCATCCAACAAGGCTTGAACACTTTCCTTAGAGTTTGATAATGTTGCATAGTGTAAAGCTGTAAAGCCTCTGAAACTTGCTCTGTTATTCAAATGATCTGAAAACTCTTCTTCACGTTTCACAGCAACTGAATGTAAATTAAATAAATTAGTTATTGTATTAGCACGTAAATTTAAATATTTTTTCTACTTCCTAATAATTCAGAGTTGTCACGCTTTTGCTCTTTTCTAATTCCCTCACTTTTCCAGGTTATCCAGGTTAAAAAATGAAATTTTTCCTGGTTTTCAAAACTACATTTATTATTAATTAGAAACTTTTTCGAAAACATCAATAACTTCATTTTTCAATAAATATTTAATCTTTATTATCTTTTCATACAGAAATTAGGATTTTCAAAAATTCAATTATTTTATTTATTCTTCAAAGAATTAAATTATTTTCAAAATATTTTATTTTTTTTTTACAAAATAATTTGTCAAAATTCAATTATTTTTAATGTCTACTATTTCAAAAAAAGTTTAACGAAAGAATTTAATTAAATAAAATTATTAATTTTTTTAAAAGAAATTTTAATAAAATTCGTTTCAAAAATCTAATTATGTTCACAAATTTACAAAAATTCTCATTAATTTTCAATTACTATTTTAAATAATAAAATTTTTCTCCGACATTAAAACATTTCTGAATAATTTTCATAAAATTCTTGACAGAATTTCAATTATTTTTAACATATGTGCAATTTTTATTAAATTTTTGGAAAAATGAAATTATTTCTATAAATTCTATTAAAATTTGTCAATAGAATTCAAATATTTAAAAATTTTGTTGATAAAATTCCTCATGAAAAATCAATTTTATGAAACATTCAAATATTTAATAAAATAGCTTTGTTTGTATTCAAATAATTGAATTTTCGTAGAATTTTTTGATAATAATTGATTTTTAAAATGAATTTCAGTTAAAATAATTGAAATTCTGCCAAGAAATTTATTAAAATTTTTCTACATAATTGAATTTAGAAGAAAAATTGTATTATTTATAAAGATAATTGAAATTTTGACTAAAATTTTTGTTAATCCCTTTTGAAAAGACTTGGATTCTTGAATCTAATTTGATTAAAAATCTAGGTTTTTTAAAATTTTTAATCAAATTCATTTAAAATTGAAATTTTACAAAATTTCAAATGACATTCTTTTCAAGTTTATTTAATTATGAAAATCTTAAACGCAACTTTATTAAAATTAAATTAATTTTGAAAGATTTAAGTAAAATTAGATTTAAAGAATAAATACAATTAGAGAGCAACAAATTTTCAGGATTTCGATCAAAATGTCCTGACTTTTCTAGGGTTGTTCAATTTTTTTTAATTCCTTGACATTTCCAGGTTTTCTAGGTTTCCAGGTTGCGTGGCAACCCTGTAATTTCAGAGAAGAATTCCAATATTAAAAAAATTTTTTAAGAAAATTGTTTCTAAAGACTCCAATTATTTTCATAAATAATATAATTTTCACTGATTTTCGCAATTATTTGAAATACAATTTTCATAAAGTTTTTGAAAACTTTAAATAATTTAATAAAATAATAATCGAATTCTCATAAAATTTTTTATTAAAAATTTATTTTGAAAATAAATTTCAGTTTAACTCTTAGATATTAAATTAAATATGTAGAGTTTTAAAATTGATATCATGAATTTTTTAAAATAATTGAAAATTTTAAAGAAGTTTGAAATACTAAAATTCAAATATGTAGTTGAACTTAATAATTATTTTATTCCAATTCTTTGAAAGAATTCAATTATTTTTTTTTTAATTTTGAGTAAAATGCACATAAAATTGATTTTAGGTGTAAACAACTAGTTTTTTTCCTTATGCAAAAATTCTGCTCAGTTAATCAACTTTTGAGTACTACTATTTACAGCGGCTGTAAACGCCGAAAAATGCTTATAAAAATTATTTAAGTAATTTACCATCAGTTGGATGTAATCCTTTCTCCACAGCTGTTTTATAAATACTACTAAAGTCATCTCCTAAGTTTACATCAACTCCTTTAGATATTAAGAATTTAATGACTTCAGCTTGACCATTTATAGCAGCCACGTGTAAAGCATTCCATCCTAATGGATGCCTTAAATTCACATCAACACCATCGGATACAGCCTGAAATTTATTTCACATGAATCATTTATCATTTCTGAGAAAAAAACATTTAATGCAGTTCAATCATTATTCAGATCGAGTGGGACGAATTTTGAATGTATCTAATTCTGGTACTGTTGTGCTTTCAAACAACCATAAACTCATGGATTTTACTAAATAAATATTAATTTATGACGTAGATGATATTTTTATTTTAAATGAAATGAAATAATTATTAAATAACAAAAATAATACATAAATTTAAGATTACACTAGAGTTACAAATATAAGTAAAATATAAAAATACAGAAATTTATACAATTAATTCTTAAAAATATTTAAAAAAAAAATGTTTAAAGATAATAAATCTTTAATTATTTACCTACAAATGAAAAATTTCCAAACAACTTAAATTTGGTCAAATCTATTAAAAATAATTGAATTTTTGAAAACTATAAACATAAAAGAAATTCTAAAACATTATTTTTTTCATGTGTTTGAAATTTTGGAAATATGTAATTGAAAATATTGAATGTGAAAAAATTAAAAGATAATTTTCGTTAATTTTCATTTTTTAATTTATATTTAAACATTTTTGATAATTCAATTATTTTCAAAATTTTCAATTACTCAAAAACTTTTTTATTATAGATATGTCTTTGAAAAATTTAATTCTCTTAAAAAATTATTCTAAAATAATTTTTGAAAGATTTGTTTATAGTTATTTTTTGAACTATAAAATTCGAAATAAGTTACACTTTTTTACTAAAAATTGTGGTATTTTATTGCAATATTTGGAAGAAAAATTGAAAAAGTCGCGATTTTTAAAAAGTTTAATGTTCTTAATTTTCTTGAAAAAAAAAAAATTGTAATACTGAATGGAAGTTGAAAATTTTCGGTTAAAGAATCATAATGTAAAATATTTATAGATTTTAAAATGAGGAAAAATAGTAATAACTATTCGTATTATTAAATACCCGTTTAAGATCTTGAATGTTGCCATACTGTGCTGCTCTGAAGAATCGTCTCTCTACGAAAGTAAAATAGACCATCAAAACCGCGTTTTTAAATACATCCAAGAAAATTTAGAAATATTTACCTTTGTTAACATTAGAACCATCACCTAAAAGTATTGCTGCACCCAGACCGCTAAAAATATACACCAATTTTTTTGAACTCCTATTATAGGAATGCGAGTATTCTTCTCTATTATATTCGTAGTCGTTTATTCGAAAAGTTGATATCAGTCGAGAAAAATAATTTTTCGAAACAAAAGGTATACTGTCAACAGTTTTATATAGAGAAATATTTTTTCCACGAACAAGGGTATATGTTTTATTTGTTAGATTAACTAATACTTTAGGCTCAACACACCTTTCTGACTTTAAAATATTTAAAAATAGTTTTAAACTTTTCTTTTTGTTGCCATTAATGCAAGTTTTCAAACATTCAAGATACATTTTTAGGTTATTTTTAAACAAACAATGTGCGACAAAATAATTCAATTAGGTTTGAAAATTGCTATATATTTACTGAATGATTTAAACTCTCATCCTGATAACAAATAAATATATTTCCACGCGAGAAACAAGCGCATCATTTCTCAAATTATTTAAATGGTGGCATTTAAATAACAATTTCATCATCTGTCAATAACAAACACATTATAATAACACGTGAAAAACAACACAGGGATGGGAAACTGATTGGATATAACAGGGATGAAATACTCTGAAAAATCTATCTAGTGAAAAAAATGTCTAGTGCCGCCCTCTTTAACTTTAACTTTTCGTCGTTTCCAAGGTTACCGCTTGGAAATCGCATTTATTTGACTCTTGAAAGGCTAGAATTTCATTTCTCTTCTTTCGCTGCTACAGTTTATCTCTTAAGGCGGATTTTCATGGAGCGATAAAATCGCAGCGACGATTGGCGACAAATGAAAGTTTGTTTTTTCTAATCTGAAATTGCACTTAAAGGAAAACTGCGAAAAAAACATTTGCAAAATAATGTGGCTTAAAAGCTGAATAAATCTAAGCTTCATAGCGACCGTCGCCAACCGTCGCTTGCTTATTAGTTGTTTATCCTTGTCGCAATGACTTTTTCGCCCTGTGAAATTTCTCCTTTAAGAGTTTCAGCCAATAAAACTCCACAATTCCCCTAATCCAACCAATCACGCTTTTGTATTTTTCAGAGCAATCAGAGAGCATGTTATATTTCAGAGACTGTCCTCTATGTATAGTGCCATCTGGTGTAATTTTTAATACTGTTTACATTTATAAACATGATGATAAACATTTTTCAACTCCAAAAGCAAAAGTTATGTGTAAAAGAAGAGTATCCTGTTTTTAAAAAGTTTTTCTTTATTCACATTTGAAAATTAGTTAAATCAGTTATAAGAAATTAATATTGAAGGACCTAATGGCAGATAATGAAATTGCCAAATCAAATGGGTAAATTTTTGCAATTCTTTTATAAGCATTATATATTTACATCTTATATCTATAATTTTGTCTATTTATAAGTAATCAGTATTTCACATCATTGTTCACTTGTCAAGCGCTATTACGTCGTGAAAATTGTATAATTGCAATCTGAAAAATTTATTAATCAAGTGAATCATACAAGTACATTTTTTTTATCATTATATACAGCGAGAGTCTTCTATAAACGTTTATGGTAAATTGTTATCAAACGTTATGAAACATTTCACTAATATTTATTCTCTTGTACCAAAAATTCATTTATAAGAATAATTTCTATAAAGTTAAACATATTTTTATTGCTTATTACAATGTATAATTATAGAAATAATTTGTTCTGTGAGCAGAAAATAATCGTCGTAAAATTAGCATGTAACTCAGGGTCAACTACTTACTAATCGTTTTTTACAATTTGATTTTAATACTACATGAATAAATTATATTAAACAACTAATTGAAAGCGAAGATAATTAAGTTTTCAAAAAGAAATTACATTTTAGTATTTTATTTAGTATTTTAATATTTGAATATTGTGAAAAGTGTAGGAGCTTGTTATTGTCTTTAATTAGATTAACTTAAGATTTATTTTTGAATATTTGCAGTTGGCTTTGGGGATGGTTTAATGGATTTAGTTGGTCTGGTTCTTCTGCAACCATGTTGAGAACAGTTGAGAAGAAGATTTTATCTTGTAAGTTTATTTGTCATACATTTTAGTTGCATTGTTTAATTTGTCAGCTCAACTATACGTTGTAATCATCTAATGACAATAATATTTTTTGCCATGCAATAGAATAGCCTTGTTTAATTTTTCCGTAAATTGCATTACCTAATATGCCTGCTGATCAACAATAAATAAATACTTATATCCATATAGATAACACGTATTTAATAATTGTTTCAGATAAATTAAAATTTTCATATAAAAGCTTTTAACAATAACTAAATAATTTTTTTTCTACCATTACTATCATTAGATACACGTATTAAAGCGCACGTGCACATTCCAAGTCTTTTATAAAAACTCAAATACAGTAGATAATTAAGTAAAACCATGTAATTTGTTTATTTTTATTAATAAATTTTGAAAAATAATTTTTAAAAAATTAGTTAAATGTACCAAAACATAAATTATCGCGCAGTATTTTTCATTTTTATGAATAAAATCAGACATAACAATTAACATTGTGATTATAAAATAGAAATTAAGCCAATTTTTTATCTATTTAAAAAATTGAAATTTTGATTCAAATTTTCATTAAAAATAAGAAATTATGTAAAATTATTTACCTTTTTAACAATATTGAACATTTTTAAAAAAATAATTCTCCAATGTTTTTTAGAAATAGAAAAAAAAATATAAAATCGACTTGACAGACAAAATACCACGTTTTTAGTATAAAATGCAAATTATTTCGATTTTTATAGCGTAAAAAGAATAACTATATAGACAATTCTTTAAAAATTTATTTTTAAATAAGTTTTCTAATTAAATGTTTAAAATATTCCAAATAAAACGATTTTGAATAATTATATTATATATTTTATTTTTTAAAAATAATATAAAAATAGTTTTGAAAAAATGAATTCTCTAAGTTATTACGTTCTAATTTTTTTTAATTCAATTGTTTTCAAAATTTCCAAAAATAGTAAAAATTAAAATTTTTCAGAATTATTTGTAATATTTTGGAAAAAATTCTTGAAATTTTTAATTCACATAATTCAAAAAATTATTTTCTTAAATTATAGAAATTTTTTAAAATTATTTTCTATTTTAGAATATTTCAGGTGATCATTTAAAATTAAAATTCTTGGAAACAGATTAATTTTTTTTATAACTTTTTAAAAAAAACTCAATTATTTTAAAAAGATTTTAACAAATTTTGAATTATTCTCCAGAGATTTTACTAAATTTAAATTATTTTTTCAAAGATATTACCAAATTCTAATTTGTGGATATTATTTTCGATTGTATGTAATTGTGAACGAAATTGTATCTCAAAAAATTATTTAGAAATATTTTGAAAAAGTTAATTTTACGAACTTCTTTATTAGAATTGTTGAAAATATTCTACCCTAATTAATATCTTTAAAAAGAAAAATGGATGGTTTAAATTATTATAAAAAATTGAATTTCTTGTATTTAAATAATTTAATTTTCAAAGAAATGAAAAAGAATGAAAGAAAATGATTAAAAATTCATATTGAGAATTGATTTAGAGATAAAATTATGTTAAAAATTGTAGGAAATAATTGAATTTTTTGAAGGTTTTAGTTTAATTTTAGTTTTATTTTTTAGAAATAATTTCGACTTTTTTTCTATTTAATCGACTAAAACGACTTTTTTTGCTCGGCAAAGTCGACACAAAGCCTGTGAAAATAAAGAAAAAAGTTTGCTGTTTTTCTACATAGTAAAATGTAAATGTTTATAATTTATATTTAATTTCAAATTTTCAAATAACATTTTAAATTTAAATTAAAAGTTTCATTTGAATGCAATTTACAATTTTCTGTGAGTAAAAAACAATTTTGATAACATAATCTACAATTTAACAAATAAAAAACTTGTTTTATGTCAGAAGTACTAAATTCCAGAAAAATGTCACTTTTTTCCCATTTAATAACTCTAGAATTTTTATATTTAAAAAATTATCAAACTTTGAAGAGTTATATATTTTTTATCGTATAGTATTTGCCAATAGCGAAAAGAATAGAAATATTTTTTTTCTATATACCTTTAAGAAATTCAAAATTGATATACATTTGATAAATTGTTGCTTTTTGTAAGTGTTACAAATTCATAAAATTGTAGTTTATTTAAAAAAAAATATATAAAAAATAGTGAGTATATAGAATACAAGGTTTTTTTAAGAGGGCGAACAGAGTAACAATGCTTACCGTTGAAAAATAAAGTTCCTTTTCAAAATTCAATTTTTACACCATTTAAAAAGTAGACTATATTATTTAGTACATGGAATAAGTAAAAGGTTCAATGTAAATTATTCAATGGCCCTAATATACCAGTTTATTGTTAGGAGTTTAATTTGCAAACTCATTAAAAACTCATTAAATCACAATTAAAAAGTAATAATTTTTTCTTTCCAGTTTATGACTCTATAGAATTTTAATCGTTTTCCTAGAACTCTGAAATTCTTTCTAACATCAATAGGACTCTATATAAAAGATTTCACAGTCTTTTTGCAAATTGAATGACATTTTTTAAAAATAAGTTATAGCCAACTCTTGAAAGTAACATTTAGACAGCAAAATCTCAAAGTGTATATGCAAATTCTAAGCTTCAAATATACGCGAAGAATTTCATAAATTAGAATAGGAATTTTTACTTAACAAGTCTTTTCATTCTTAAATAGAATTGTGGAAAAAAAAGAAATTTTTTGTGGGAGAGAAACATTAAAATTTGATTCAACATTTCCTCGACTTTTTTCTGATTTCCATTTAAAATAGTTACATTTTTCTTCTTTTCTTTTCCTCCTGAAAAAACTTCAATTATTCATTTTTCAAAACTTGAACTATTTTACAAATTTTTAGACAAAATTTTTCAAAAAATACGATTTTATTTAAAAAATAATTTTTAAAAGGGAAAAAATAACATTCTTTACAGTGTAAAATTTATTTTAATTAAAATTTACAAACTCTTCTTGGAAAATTATACGAGAATTCAATTATTTAAAAACAAAAATAAATAATGGATTGAATAATCGATTATTTTTTAAATTAAACGTTCATAAAGTATTTTACTAAAATTAAAAAAAATAACTGAATTCTTTCAAAGAGTTTGAATGAAATAATTATTAAATGCAAAGATTTGAATTATTATTATTTAGAAAAATAATTTTATTCTCACAAAAAATTTTTGAATATTGTAATTAAATTCTTTTTAAGAATTTCTTTGAATTTTTCTTTAAATATTATAGTTTCTTATAATTGAATAATTGTTTCGCAAGATTTATAAAAATTTTAGAAAATATTTGAATTTTTTCTATAAATGTTGTTGAGTATTTTTTAAAAATTGAATTCTTTCATAAAGTTTTATTAAAATTTTGGAAAAATTAAATTCTTTTAAGATACAATACTTTATAAGGAATTAAAAAAAATTTAATTCTTTCGTGGAATTTTTTTTTAATACTTTTTTATTTCAATTATTAGCTGATTTAAACTAATGAAAATTGTGAAAAAAAGAAGAAAGTATCTTTTTGAGTCAGAAAAGTGAAAAATGTATCCAAATAGTACTAATAATTGTAAAAAAAAATAGTAAATAGTAATTTTTAGAAGATGAGTGCGAAGCCTTCATTTATTGTTTTATTTGTTGTGAAAATATGCAATGTGTTACTAAAATTTATTAAAAAATTGCCTAAAAGCTTTTCATTTCTAAAGAAAACAAATGTATTAGTTAAATTGTAGTGAAAATACAAAATTAATTCTTTTATTATCTTTTATTATCTAAACTGAAGTTTGTGATTTAATTCAGGTCTGAAAACAGCATATCGAGGTTGGTACGTCGATATTGGTCCAGTTGTGGGTCCAGCGGATAAAATATGGACAATTTCACTGAATGAGGAGTCACCAAAAACCCCAATAGTATTATTACACGGTTTAGGAGCAGGAGTTGCACTTTGGTGTCTCAATCTCGACACGTTTGCTACTCACAGACCCGTTTATGCCATTGATGTATTAGGTAAACATTTAAATATAATGCAATAATTGCTTTTGAATAATTAATCGTTACTTTTATTGTATGGGGCATTTCAGGTGTGCCCGACAATACGTATATCGTTTTCAAAAACGGTTAACAGAAAACAAATAATGGCGCTTTTACATTTTTATCATAAAATGAGAAAGGTATTATTTTATAGCAAATTTCAACAATTTTCTAGTCATTGGCTCAAATTTTTAAATTCCAATAAATTAATTTTATGATTATTATTAATAATTTTTTATTAATTTTAATTTCATTAAATTTAAATTATAGCTTTCTTAAACTGAAAAATTTTTCGAATTCAAAAATTATTTATTCATGAAAAAGAATGCATGACTAATAACTGTACCGGAAAAAACCGACAAATGCCAGGGAATTTTTTTCTTGACCGTGAATTTTGAAATTCTTTATTAAATAAGTGATTTTTTACAATAAAATACACTAATTATTTTGTACGTAAAAATAGAAATATTTATTTCAAATCTTATTAATTATATTTCATTTAAAAAAAATTGAATCTTCTACAAAAACATTTTATTTCGTAAAAAATATTTAAAGTACAAATTCAGTGTTGCAATAGGTTTAAAGTATTGTTATTTTTAACAATAATTGAACAAAAATAGTAATATAATAAACAATAATTTAGTTTATTAACATTATGTAAATTAGGTACAAATTTTGTATTTTTAAAAATCAACTTCAATTTTTCAATAATATTAGATGCAAATTTTTTAATAATTCGACTTTAATGACGTTTCTGTAAAAGAATTCTATTCTTTTGAATAAATTTCATAAAATTTTTTGCACGGGATTCTATTATTTTTAATCTTAATACAATTCTAATACAACTTAAGAATTAAATTATTTTTAATAAAATTAAACTTATGACAAGTGTTTTTTAATACTATTTTAAATTAATATATCGATCAAAAAATTTTTCCTATAATTTAAATTATTTAAAATGGAATTTTCATAATATTTATTTTATTTCAAAAAAATGAATTATTTAAAACAATTTTTATAAAATTCTTATTTTCAAAAATATACAACATTTTTTTTACAGAACTTCAATTATTTTTAAACATTTTAATAAAATTTTTCCCAATAATAATTGTTTTAAAAAAATGTAATTTTTCTTAAAAATTTCATTTCACTTTCTCGAAAAAAACAATTATTTAAAAACTTTTCGCTATTTAATAATTTTTAATATCTACTATTTTCATAAAATTTCCAAACAGTAGGTACTCAGTTATTAAAAAATTTTTTTGTAAAAATTTGCGTAAGAATTCAATTATTTTCATTAATTATGAAAATTTCTCAGAGAAATTCAAATATTTAAATTAGAATTTGCATAAAATTATTCGAAAGAAATTAATTATTTAAAATTTTTTTAAAAATTCTTGACAAGAATTAAATTATTTTTCTTAATATTTAAATTCGTTTATAAACAATAAAAATCGTTGCTGGAATTCAATTCATTGGTAGGATAAGAAAGAGGTAAATATTTTTTATGAAAATTAGAAAAAAGTCAGAAGAATAAAATATAGAATGTAATTTTTTTCAGTTTTGTGAAGTGTCGAAAACTAGTTGTTTTGGTTTTACTACTTTTTTTTAGATTTAAAGCTACTTTATGCTAATTTTTTAACAATTAATTATCGATTACGAAGTTTGCTTTTAAGAATAAAGCAGTCACCCTGATAATATAAATTTAAAAATGTTAAATAGGATTGTGGGGTAAATTGTAAAATGTCCCATATTAAAGAAAAGTTTTAATTTTTTTTTGTCAGTATAAATATTCGGTTGGTAAAGAGATATAATATTTCAGGATTCGGTAGAAGTAGTCGACCAGCTTTTAGCAATCAAGCTCATGAAGTGGAAGAACAGTTGATTCGTTCGGTAGAAGAATGGAGACGAGAAATGCAATTGGATCAATTTGTACTGCTGGGACATTCAATGGGAGGCTTCCTCGCAGCTTCTTATGCTCTTCAGTATCCTCAAAGAGTGAAGCATCTGATTCTTGCCGATCCTTGGGGATTTCCAGAAAAGCCCGAAGATTTAGGAAATAGAGCACACGTGCCATTGTGGATTAAAGCAATAGCTTATGTTGTGCAGCCTCTGAATCCTCTTTGGGCTGTTCGAGTAGCTGGTCCTTTTGGTAAACTCACAATTACAAACTCTAATAATCTTTAAAATAGTAAATTCATATTAATGAATCAAATATATTTATATTTTATAAAAATAATAGAAATTAAATGTTTTTGCAATATTTCAGGTCAGTGGCTTATCGAAACAACTAGACCGGATATAGTTAAAAAGTTCGCACCACTTTTGAAGGACGATCTAAGTGTAATTTCACAGTATATTCATCAATGCAATGCACAAAGTCCAACGTAAGGGGATTTTTAATTTTCTTGATAATTGATTTCAGAAACTTTATGTTTTTTTTTAATATTTAATTTTCTTTAACAATTATTTAAAATCTAGTGGAGAAAGTGCTTTTCATGCAATGATGCATGGATTCGGATGGGCGAAAAATCCAATTATTAAACGTATGGATAAATTAGATGCTGAAATTCCAATGACACTTATTTATGGCAGCAGATCTTGGGTTGATAATTCCTCAGGAGAAACAATTAAGCAAAGTCGAGAACAGTCTTATGTCAATGTTCAGGTAAGATATCAAAAATTAACATCAAAATAATAGTGGAATCGAAATTACAGTGATTGCCACAAAAATTTAATTTCCTTTCCCCTGATTTCAAGACAAAATTTTGTGCTTTTTTCTTACTCTAACTAATAATCTGCTTCTTATCTAAAAATAATTAGGTACGCAAAAATATGTTCTATTACATTACATGACAAATTTCTTTCGAAAACATAGATAACTTTTATTTTTAAAATAAATATTTAATCATTAGTTTTTTATGTAAGAATTGAAGATTTCAGAATGAAACCTTCTTTGAAATTAAGCAGCTAATAATAATTAAAGATGACCGACTGATAAAATCATTATTTTATACTGGTAACTTCTTTCAAAATATTATTTTCAATTTTTATCATTTCAATTCAATTATTTCTTTTCAAAATTATTAACTAAAATTCTTCTTTAAATAAATTATTTTTAATAACTTTTGAAAAAGTTCTTTCTAATTTTTAATTTCACTCGTTTACAATTAAAAGTTACGAAATTTCTATTACTCGTAAATTCTACAATTAAATATTTATTAAAGAATAAAAACTTTAAATAGTTTCAAGAAAAAAACTCAATTAAAATTTATAAAAAAAAAACATTAATTCTACAGAATTGTTTGTTAAAAGTAGAAAAAAATACGATTTCCAAAGATTTTAATTTGAAACCTCTTCCAAATCGAATTATTTGAATACTTACTGTAATGCTTTTAATATTAAAATATTATCTAAGATTTTAATTACAATTCATTTTTAAATCAATTTTAAATAGAAAACTCTACGAGAATTCAATTATTTAAATATAAAAACAAATAATTTGTTGAATAATAATCCTTATAAAGAATTTCATCAATAAATTAAAAAAATTTTAAATAATTCATTTTTTTCGACGAATTTTTATAAAGTTTTTAAGAATAATTCAATTTTTCGAAGAATTCCATTAAGATTGTATAGAAAATAATTAAAATTCTGCGATGAGTTTCATTGCTTACAAAAATTATTAAATCTTTGTGAAAAAATTGATTAAAATAGTAGATATTGAAAATCATTAAATTGAAGACAATTTTTAAAAATAATTGAAGTTATATAAAAAAAAAATTTTTTTTTAATAACTGAATTCTTTCGAAGAATTTTAATAAAATTTTCCAGGTCAATTGCATTTTTGAACAGTTTTATAATTTATGAAAATTATTGAATTCCTGTGACTAATTGGATTGAAATATTTTTTAAATAATTGAATTCTTTTGGGAAATTTTATTAAAAAATTTTGAAAATCATTAAATTAATAAAAAATTTTGAAACTAATTGAATTTCGGCGAAAAATTTTTATTTAATTGCATTTTTCAAACAATTTTATAACTTAATAAAATAAATTGAAATCTTGTGCTGAATTTTATTAAACTTCTTTTTAAAGAATTGAATTGTTTTGATAAATTCTAAGAAAATAGTAGATATTGAAAATTAAAAAAAATTAAATTTTTTTTAATTAATTAAATTGTCGAAAAATTTTTGAAATGAATCGAATTTCTAAGAAATTATTAAAAATAATTGAATAATTGTTAAGAATTTTATTGAACTTTAAAAAATTGAATTCTTCGTTAAAAAAGTTTTTTATAATTATAAAAATTTTTTAAATTGTAAATTTAAAATCATTAAAATGAGAAAAATTTTCGAAAATAATTGAATGTCGGAGAAGAATTTTATTATTTATAAATTTTTAAAAGTGTTTTTTTATTCTTATGTTTATTGATTTAAAATTTTTCAAAAATTTAAGTTCTTTATATTTTCTGATTAAATTAATTGAAAACTGAAATATTACAAAAGTTCGTCTATTTATTTATGAAAATTGTAAACGCAACTCTTTTAAAATTTAATTTTCGAAATATTTAAATAAAATTATTCTTAAACAATTTTTAAGTAATAATTTTATAATAGTTCTTCTAAACATGAGTTATTGAAAAATAAATTATTGTCAGAAATAGAAAAAATTGATGTTTTATTATTGGAATTGATTGTAATTTTTTTTGTCAAACTACTGTAACAAATTTTTGGTTATATTACAGGTAATATCTGGAGCAGGGCATCATGTTTATGCCGACAAGAGTGAGATATTCAATAAACATGTATTAGAAGCATGTGATCTTAGTGATAGCATTCCAAATCGAATTTCACCGTCGAACATCAAAATAGAGTTAAAAGACGACAATGAACAACAATCTAGCAAATTCAAAATTCAAAACCTCAATAGGATAGACAGCAAAGAATCAGATGCATATCAACCAAGGACTAATAGTTGAAAATTAACTATACATTATTTATTTCTACGTAATATTCTCTAATCTCCTTCTCTATAGAACCGTTTTAAGTTCATAAATTTTATTCCCCAAAATCATCATTATTACTATTGCCTAAAGTTACAATAAAGTATTTTTTTTAAATAATGAGTCATTTTTCTGTCGACTCATTTTTATACTATTAAAAAAATGACAATTTCGATCAACGTTTAAATAAGATTAATATTTCAATTGCTCTTTTTATCTTAACGACTTTATGCAGTTTCATAAAGAAACTGTGTTTAAGTCTTTTTTTTCAAATAAAAAAAAATTTAAACAACATTTATACAATGGGGTAAATAGTAAATATTAATTAAAATTAAAAGACACGTGCAATTAGTTTGCATTAATTTTCTATTCACACACTGACAAATATATTCTATTAAATCAAAAATTAAATTAGCCAAAGTTTTTGATTTAATAGCAATATTTTTATCAATGCAGAGTACCTAGAGTGCCTATAAAGGAAAGCGCTAGGTTTTCCTACTTAGGATATAGAGAAATTTATAGAACACTTTGATTTAATTTAATTAAAAATTAATATTTGTAAGAGAAAGCAAACTATTACGAGCGATTGTAATCTTTATTTCAACACTTTAACTGTTCTACAATAGAAAAAAACTGCGGTAAATGATTTTGTGAAATTCAACAGAAACTAATTAAAGTCAAAGAATTTCAGTAGAAACTTTTTAACAAATAGAAAAAACAAGAATTAGAATTAAAATTTTCAAAATATTTTAATTTAATAATTGATTATTTTTAAAATATAAAGTCCCTCTTAAAGTTTTAAATAAATTTTTTGCTTCTAAAAATTATATTATTATTCTACAATAATTATAATTATTGACCTTTTTTTAAATGTTGATAATTTAGATTTTTGAAAGTTCGAAGAAATAATATTTATTAATTTCTAGAGGAGTTTAAATTTTTATTACAAGTAAATAATTAATTATTACTGCTTATTATTTTCAAAAATTCTTCGCAAGAATTGAATTATTTTCAACAATGTCACTTACTCGAGTTTTAAATTGTAAAACAGAAAACATTTCACGTGATAATAATTAATATGCGAAACACTATTAATTGTATTGCTTTGAAAACCGAAACAATTGAAAAAAAGCTTATTTATTAGATGGCGTTTACTTTTTAGTATATATTTTAATAAAGATTAATATATTTAATTTATACAGACATAATGTTCCTTAATTAAAAAAAAAACACTGAAAAATTTAAAAGTATATTAATTATAAGGTAAAATCGATGTTGGTATCTTTGTAAATTTAAATTCTGTTAATTACTCTGTTGCATTATTTGAAGTGAATATAAGTTTGCATGCATTGGATGTAAATAAAATGTTTTGTTTGTTAATAATCTTTTCTATATTTATTTACAAGTATCTATCTTTATTCTCTGCAACATAGTCTTCGTTATAACTTTCATCGACATCATCATCGTCATCATAATTTTCCTGGTAGTCATCATAATCATCTTCATTGTTATAATAATCATCATCATTCTCATTATCATTAACATTATCATCATAAATATAATTATTTACAAAATCTCTTTCATACTTCACAGACTTTCTTTTCAATCGAGCTTTAATTTCTTGTTGTTTCAAAAAACTGTCAAATAACGTTCGTCTCTCATTATTTGACAAGAATTGTTCGGCGGTCAAATTTTCTGGAAATTGACTGACAGGCGCAGTAGACATCATTTGTTTTGGTTTAACTTTTTCTAAAGAGACTTTAATCTAAAAGAAAAAAAACTCAGTGAGAAAAAAAAATTCGGCGCTAAAAAAAAGTCGTTTCATTTGAATATTTAATTTGGTGTTGTCAAAAAAATGTTAATTTAATTTTATATTTCCTTGATTTTCCCCTTTCACCGATGTCTAAATTCAATTATTCAAAATTTCAATAATTTTGTTAAATAAATAATTAAGAAATACATTAAATAAGTAGAATTCTACAGAAAATTTAATGAATTCTAAAAATTACAATTATTATAAACCCTCTAAAATTAAATTATTTTCCGCAATATTTATCTAAACAATTATCTCTGAATCAATAATTACTTTTAATAATTTTTGAAAAAGCCCTTCGAGAATTTTCAAATCTATTTGTTAAAAATGCAATTTTATGAAATTTTATCCATTATTCGGAGATTCTTCAATTAAATAATTAGAAAATCAGAATTTGAAATAATTTAAAAAAAATTCTATTAAACTTTTTCAAAAACATTAATTTTGCTGCTTAAAAATGTGAAAAATTGAGATTGTCAAACATTATAATTTTAAATCTTTTAAAAATTCAATTATTTCTGAAAATTTACAATAAGAATGCTTTTAATATTTAATTATTATTACTAAATTTAACTAAACACTATTTCTAAGTCTATCTTCATTACGAAGTTCTACGAAAATTCAATTATTTTTAAAATATACAGAAGTAAAAAATTTGTTGAATAATTGAATATTTCTTAAAATTGAATTCTCGTGAAGAATGTTATCAACCAATTCTTAAATAATTAAATTCTTTTGACAAAGTTCAAAAAACTTTTTAAGAATAAATAATTTTTTTTTGAGGAATTTGATTAATATTGTATTAAAAATAGAATTACAATTCAGACAATTTAAAAAAAATAATTTAATTTCTGTAAAAAGTTTTATTAAGTTTATGAAAATAAATCCTGTGGAATTTTTATTATATATGTAAACAATTAAATGATTGTTTTTATGATAATTAATTAAATGATTATTAAAAAATTTTTTTTTTTAATAATTGAAATTTTTTGGAAAAATTTCTAGATATTGAAAATTATTGAAATATTGAGAAACATTTTTAAAAATAATTGAAATTCTATATAACAAATCTTTTTTAAAGGATTAAATTTTTTTAATGCATTTTATTTAAATAAATATATTGAAAATTGTTGAAATTTATTGAATTTCTACGATTAATTCTTTCAAGAAATTTAATTGAACATTTATTGAAAAAAATTATTAAATTGTAATAACCAATTACATTAACATTTTTGAAAATAATTAAATTCTTTTGAAGACTTAAAAACATTTTTAAGAATAATTGCATTTGTGCGATTAGTTTTATTAGTTGTAAAAAAATTGATTATTTATAAAAACAATGTAATTATTGGGAAAAAATTTATTTAAAAAATTGTAAATAATTGAATTCTTTTGGAACAATTTATGAAAATAGTAAATATTGGAAATCATTAATTTAAGGGAAATTTTTAAAAATAATTAAATTTCTGCAATCATTTGTAACTTCTGTAACATTCAATTTTTTTTCGTATTTTGGGCTAAAAGTCGTCTATATAAATTGATTATTTTTAATAATTAATTTAATTTATCCTTAAAAATTTAACTAATTTCAGAATAATTTAAATTATAAAAATTTTTTAAGAAATCTAAGTTTCTTATTTTTAGTTAAATTCATTCAAAATTAATTTTTTTATAAATAATATCGGTTTCGAAAATATAGTTGGAAAAATCATTTTTGAAAGATTTGTCTAGTTATTTTTCACACTTTTATAAAAATCGAAATAAGTTGTATTTCATACTAAAAATGTGATATTTTGTTGGACGATTTGGAAATAAGTGGTAATTTTTAAAAATAAATCTAACAAAATCGCATTTTTCTGCAAATAGTCGATAAAAATCGAAAAAGTCATAATATAGGATTGAATATTTGAAAAGTTCTTTTATTTCTCAAATTCATTAAATTAATTGAATTGAGAAGAATGAAATGATGAATAATAAATACCTTGTTCATAATAGAAGAGCAATTTAAGCCAAGAACATCATGACGCATTTCCGGTAAATCAACAGAATAATCTACTTCTTGTTCTTCTTCTTCTTCTTCTTCATTTTCATTGGTGACATTAAATTGAGCAATTTCACTTTTTACTTCGGCTGAAAGTTCAGTGAATATAACTGACTCACACTTCCTACTAATTGTGTCTGTTGGTTCAAAATCAGCATCAAAATTAATTTCAGATAACCGTCTGTCAATTTCATTGAGGAAAAATAGTCTCTTATCCTTAATAAATCTAATAGGAGGAACAACTGATATTACTCGAAGTTGAGACAATTTGTGTTGTAACAGTCCCTCACAGTTATGGAGTATTTTTTCAGTTGCCTCATTAAATGACGGGTCAAATCTACTGTGCCAGTAGACATTGACGAATTGAAAATCATTTGTAATATTAACTTGGGAAACGTCGATGCCTCGTCCAACGAGTTCTGGAGCTACTTCTCCTGTTGCCATTAGGTCCGTTATGTGTTTCATAAAAAGCTTATTGAGAACTTCGGTTCTACGGGTCCTGTGCTTTGGTATGTCAATTTCGCCTTGTAAAGAAGGAAGCCGCGATGAGCAATTCGATACTTTTCTATAACAATAATGAGTCCTTCAAAATTTCTGTAAATTTCAATTTACATTATCTCTATAAAATAAAATCAATTCAAAAATTGAGAAATAAAGACAATTTTAATTTTAAGAAATTTAATTTATTGGCAAATTTTTATTTTAACTAGTTTTAGAAAGTTTCTATTCAATAAACATTTTTAAAACAATTTCTTTAATTTTTTTTACAATTATTATAGAATTAGCGCGTGAAATTTTCTTTTTCAATTTTACTTTCAAAATTTGCTTTTCCAAATTTAATGAAAATTCTTAATTTCCTAAATAAATATAATTTTTCTTACGGTCTTTTATTAAATGTAATTATTTGAACAACTCGTATAGTAAAAGCCAAAATATTTCTAACAGCAACTTGAATTAAAATTCAAAATTTATTTCAATAAAAGTTAGCAAAATTTTCAATTGTGTCAATTTTTTAAAATTATTTTCGGAAATAGAAGTATTTTAAAAACATTTTAGTTTCATTTTTTCAAGAAATAATTCTTGTTAAACAAAAATTTAAAAACTTATTCATATTTACTTTTTCCCGAGAAATAAAAATTTAAACTGTAATTCATCCAAAATTCAATTATTTTTTAGAATATTTTTGAATAAAATTATTAGAAAACTTAAATAATGTTAATAATTTTTTAAAATAAAAATTTAAAGATTTACAATTTTTAAAGAGAAAAAAATAAAATTCTTTAAAATATAAAATTTTACAGAATTTCCAATTGTTTCAATTTGTTAAAATTATTATTGTGAATTCAAGTACCTTTTTCTTTAAAAAATTTTAATTAGTATTCTTCAAGAATCTAATTTTCTAAAAATTTCCAATTTAAATTTTTCAAATTTTAATAACTTTTGTAAAATAAATATTTAACTAATTATTGTTCTTTATTTGCTTAAAATTTTAAAATACTTAAAAAATTTGTACTGCAAGTCTTTCGAAATTCAATTAATTTTCTAGAATTTTTGAATAATTTTATTTAAAATTTAATTTTTAAGCAAGCTAACAAATTAAAACACTACACATTTAACAAAATTTTCTACACATTTTTTTACACAGTCTACAAATTAACTTTCCTTCTTTTGACATATCAATTTAAACTACAAAACAAAACATTGTAATAAAGCAACGCTAACTTCAGGTGAGGACAGATTATGTCGATTATTATAATATAATCCTTCGTTATTTACTTTTACTTTGCATATTCATTGTTTTTCTATACTAAGTTTTGTTATTAACAAAATAAATGTAGATTCAAGAATTTTATTTTCGTTAAACTTTCAACGTTACATTCTTCATAGCCTATAATTTTTTTTAAATAGCCTAAAAAATGTTCTTCTTAAATTGAAGAACTATACTTTAAAGGTACTTATATATTCTTAAGTAGATAAATAAAATAACATACTTTTTTGTACTCTCAGACAGCATTTTGTTTAAAAATCTGCCTGCTCTTGTCCGAGTATATCGAACACCGGCAGTACAAAAACACAAACTTAGATTAGGAGTTAAAATCAAATTGTTCAATCGAACAATTGACGACTGCATTTTTTCCAACATAAAATGAACAGAATTATATGAAAATACTATTGTTTAAATTAATCATAGATTATAGGTTTATCAAAAAGGTATATAATCATTAGTGTCACGAAAGTGTTTTTATTTACTTTTACGACATGTTGAAGACGAAAAGGTTAGGAAATCAAGTCGCAGTGTAACCTAAGTGAGCTTCTACAATGAACGAATTTTAGCAATTACATCTATTGCAGAACCTCCCTTAAACGCTCTTTGATTAAAGGTGCTTTTCCAATAGCTGTAAATCGTCTATCCTTTTCTATCGCATAAAAAGTTAACGATTGAAATTGTAAATTATTATTATTATTATCTATAAATTATTTAATGAACAATTCTACTTAAAATATTTCAAATTAATTGAATTTTAAAAGTGTTGCGTTTACAAATTTCACAAATAGATAAACTTTCAAAAAGTTCCAACAAAAAAATTTTATAAAATTTCAGTTTTGAATGAATAAGAAATTTTAAAAAAGAACTTAGATTTTTTAAAATTCAAATTTTTATGAAATTAGTTCAATATTTTAATATATGTTTAATTAATTATTTTAAAAAATCAATTATGATTAGGAATTCAAAAAATGTTGAATTATTTCAAATAAAATTTTTTAATCAATTCCTCGAAAAATATAATAAGTGCAGTTATTCTGAAAAATTTGATTAAAATTCTTTGAAAAAATTCAATTATTTTCAATAAATTTTAAATTGTGAATTTCTTGAAAAGGAATTTAATTGTTTTAAAAAATTTTGAATGAAATTCTTCCGAACAATACAATTACTTCAGAAAATTTTAATGAAATTCTTCTGTAGAATTTTTTGAAAAGGAATTTTATGATTTTCAAAAATTTGAATGAGATTCTTCCTAAGAATTCAATTATTTTCAAAATATTTTAATAAAATTCTTCAATAGAAATGCAACTCATTTCAAAAAATTTTCAAAATTCAACAACTTTCAATAAAATTTACGTTTCAAAAGTGCAATTATGTAATCTTAAAAACTTTATTAAAATTCTTCGCAGAAATTCAATTAT